>JAZGTJ010011135.1:0-17265 GCA_036877575.1 Botia almorhae
TATATATATATATATATATATATATATATATAATTGTTTTGGTGTTTTTCATTTTATGTAAAGCTGCTGATTTAAAATTCAAACTGAATTCAATTCAAAATGAATTGGAATTGAATTCGTCAATACGCATCCCAGTGCCACTGATAGTACATCACCCTTTCATTCTGGCATTACTTCATGATGTCCCCGGTGGGTTTGCAGTTCTTGGAACCGCGGTGTTTGCACGGAGCTGGTGGTTTGGGAAACTCCTGCGCACACCTGCTCAGATGGCAGTGTGATGGAGCCAGCAGGTGCCCTCACGTGACCAGCGCGCACATCCTCAGCATCAGGCTTCACGCGAGCGCAACTGGAGTCAGGCAGCGAATGCACACGGATCTGCGCTCGCCGATCATACTGACACAACTTTTTTTTAACTTGAGGCGTGTTCCTTATTATTTTTTTCCGGCTGCTTTAATAGGAGACATTGTGAATGTGCAGTCACGGATGAATGAACGGCGACCGTATTTAAGGTGCACGTGAACCGGATTCATGAATGGGCGTCTTGACAGATGCGCTTCATCCGCGGCGCGCTTCATAAATTCTCACCGCCGAGTAAAGAGACGCTGGATTATGAATGAGAATCGCTGAACGACTGTCAATCGCTTCACTTCGTATTTGCATTTAAAACTGTACATCAGTTTTTCTAATTTTTAAATTAATTTCCTTTCTATCACATCGAAATGTCTTGCGCGGCAGCGGGCAACTCTTGGCGTTATGACTGAACTGGACCGTGTATCCTCACAATCATTCACAAGAACTAAGTATCATACGCACAAAGTATCGACATATTGCAATCTAAGCGTTATAAATATTTAAAAATATGTTTTGAAAATGTTTCGAAATGAGCGTCCATTTAAATGAGTTCTGAGGCGCGCATCAGTGTGGCACGCGACCAGCCGTCGCTCGGGGTCTGAATGTCCTCGCCGCTCCACAGATGCCCGCGGAACGGTGGTCTGAACCCCTCACCGCTGTCCCGTGATGATGAATTGAGGATGGTGGAGGGAACGTATGCCCCTTTGAGGAACATTTCTACCGGAAACCGGGACAGCAAGTATCTCTCGTTTCCATGGGTGGTGACTTTACTGTCCAGCGTTCTGATCACCACCATTGTAGTTGATGTACTGGGCAACCTGTTGGTTATTGTGTCGGTCTTCAGAAACAGAAAACTCAGGAAGGCAGGTAAATGTCTCCATATCGCATGGTTATTCTTTCATGTTGTGTTTGAAAGATCGTATGTGACTCCTGATTTATTATTATTCATTAACAATTTCCAGGTAACGCGTGACATAAAGACAAGCTACAAAGGGTTTACGTTGTATGACTGTCTCTATGTATTAACATGGTCGGAACACCTCAGCCTCCCTCTGGCCACGGGTGTTATCTCGCGAACACAGAACACAGTCTGTCCTTTTCATCTGGAGGTTTAAGTGTTAAGAGGTTAACGTGCAGTCATTTTGTCTGACCATCAATAACTGACCATTAAAACATGGGAAAGACGAAAACAACGATGTCAGCCTCAGCTAGTTTTAAAAAGTGCATGCATGTCACCTTACATGTGGAAACGCCGACAACATAACATAGTAAGGTACCGCGTGTATTTTATTACTGTAGATATTAAATGACTTCTGCGTATTCTGATGGTATGCACACTACTAAACAAAGTGTGGCATGTATCATCAAAGGTTTCTCTTACAATTAAGCCATTATGAACCGTTTTAAGTTAGAAGCTCACAGGATCTAGCAGAGACGGGTTCATGAACTTTCGACTCACCTCTAGTGTGTAGTGCGCACTTGTTTGAGAGTCACTGCCACACACACTATGATGCAATGTTACATGTATGCAAATCTGTATTTATTTGTATGTAATGTAGCTCTCATATGATACAACTATAACAATGTGTTTTGTGATATGCTTTCTATACAACACCATGCTTTAGCCTTATTTAGGTCTTTAAATATTCTTTCATGTTATGATTTAGTGCATCACACGTCTCGGCATTTCAGACTGACAAAATTTAGTTTGTGTCCCAAAGTTCAACATATTCATCAATATCCAGCATATTAATTTCATTGTATTATTTTTGAGACATAGAGCTGACGTAAGTTATAAAACGTGCTTCCCTGTGGGCAGGGCAGAGTCTAGGAGTCTTCATTCGAGAACATCAGCCAATTAGTTATTGGTTATCGGTAAAACCACCGTAAAAAATGACTGATAACAATGCTGTGAGATGACGTGAGCGTGCGGGTGTTAATTTACTCGTGTTCTGTCATCACAGACATCTCTTATCCGTGACACATCTGTGAATTAATTGTGCCACCTGTGCGCCAATATACAAAGCCATTAAGAACCTCCCAAAGCCACAGAACAATATTTTCCTTATTGTGTCTTGACATCATTTGTTGTATCAGTAGCCTTGATGAGATTTGCTTTGAGCGTCTTGCTCTTGGAAACACTTTTCCGCGTCATTAGACCTGTAAACTTGACCATCCAAGAAAGATCGGGTCGAGCGCTCCCTAATTTCTGCACCGTGACTGTGAGGACAGGCTCCATTAACATGTTTTTAACTCGCTCAGTAGAAGACCTCAGAAGACCCTTCACAGTGCTGTGAGAGAAACGGTCCTCTGATCTAGAGATGGAGAAATACAGAACATTCACTGAGTAACTTTCAGACCCAATACCGCCTCCCACATTAAGCCCAGCAGCGACAGGAAACACAACCGCTAGATTTCATTTATTGCTCCTGTGAGTCCACGTTGCTGCTGATTCATTGCGGCTTAATTGGTTGATTTAACAAGCAGAGAATAATGCAGTCTGGTTACAGAGTACAAACTGCATAGAAAACACCAGTGGGAAAAATAAATAGGTAAAAATGTTACTGGTACCACTGCAGGAGACTAAAAATCATTTGCAATAACAGTGTAGCTCACGTACAAGCCCAACAGACTTGTGAGGGATTAACATGGTTGGATTTAAAGAATTCGATGTATTGCCTCCAGTCACAAATGCTAAATGCAGATGTCAATACGGTACTTGTTTTAATGGAGCGTTTGGAATGATACCTGAAATCTTGAAAACTGCATTTAATTTGACAATGAAATTTAAAATTGCTTTTTTAAAACAACGGAGAGCAAAAAAAACCTTTCTCGTTTAAATAAAGCAATATACCGCTGGCAATAAAAATATGATAAAAGACAATGATTGTTAATTAACAGGTAAATTCACACTGCATCGGTAGTCGTTTTATGAGGGCTTTGAACGCGACTTATCCAATCAGAATTTCTAGTCAGAAATGTTTGTTTAATAAATCTAAATGTTACTGTCGAAAGTAATCTCACGTCACTCAGAGATATCACACGCGCTCAATGCAGAAGCCTTTCTCAAAGTGGTCCATAGGAAGGATGTTAATAGGAGATAGGAGTTAATGTACTCACGTAGAAGCAGCAAATCTTTGCTTTAAAGCAGATCTTGTGAAAGGTCAGTCATTGGTCTTCAAATGTGTAACGTCTTGCTAATTTGATAAGCTGCTAGCTGCACAAGTTGCTATCTGTAAACGTTGTAACGGAATATGAAAACATTGCTCAAACGTTTAAAGATCCAATTAAAGCATGTAGGTCATTGCTCTGAACCCTCAGGATTTGTGCACACATAATTCGGTATTAATATTTACAGCCCATGAGAGATGTTTGTGAGTCATATCTAGCACGTCTATTTGTTTTGGGCTTATCAGTCTGAGTTTCGTCTGGCATTTATGCAGAAGCAATCAGTGATTATCTGCACGTGGAAAAGTAACACGGATATTAATTTCAGATACTCCACAGAGGGCAATAAGAGATGACGGCCGCTCTTTGCCATCCCAGTGGAAGACCTTCAGCTGCTAATGGAAGTGATTTGTATCGTAATAAGCTGTTATCAAGTGTATCAGTCCTCATTGCATTACATTGCTGAGTTAAGCCCGAAACATATTCTGTGTTTCGAAAGTGTTTTGAAATCCGTTTTAATACAATATCATGCAATTCGCAATTCGTGTTTTACGTTTTAATGAACTTGAGGCTAATTCATATGAATTTGCGTGATCTTATTCACACGTTTTCGCACAGTCTGGTTTCGCGCCAGTGATGGTGGGTTAGGGGTGGAGCTTCGTGCTTGCTTTTTTTTACATTTATACGTTTTTGTACAATTCACAATAGACGAATTCAAACAACAATGCCACCTCGTAAAATAGTTACGTTTTTCTACGAGATCAGGTCGGGGAATTCATAACGGCAAGCGAGTAAACATTGTGTCTTCACCATGTTAACCAGATGCATTTTACAGTCAGTATTCACAGAGCATCAGTTTAGCTAGCTATCCGAATAATAAGCTGGTATCAGCTTGAGAAGTATATACATATATATGTGTGTATGTGTGTGTGTGTGAATGGCCACATATATGGCCTTATTCTGGCAGAGCATTTTAACAGGCAAAATTCACACAATTACTTTCTCATCTAGCTACAAATAAAATAGATAACACGCATAGTATTTTCAGTGATAATTTTCTTGTCTTTACAGGCAATGCCTTTGTGGTGAGTTTGGCGGTAGCAGATCTGGTAGTGGCCCTTTACCCGTACCCACTCGTGCTGACCGCAATCTTCCATGACCACTGGATTGCTGGTGATATTCACTGCCAGATCAGCGGCTTCCTAATGGGGCTGAGCGTCATCGGCTCTATTTTCAACATCACAGGTATCGCCATCAACCGTTACTGCTACATCTGCCACAGCCTTAAATACGACAAGCTCTTTTCCAACAAGAACACAGTATGCTACGTCATCCTGGTCTGGACGCTGACCGTCCTGGCGATCGTCCCCAATTGGTTCGTGGAGTCCCTGCAGTACGACCCACGGGTCTATTCGTGCACCTTCGCCCAATCAGTGAGCTCGCTTTACACCATCACCGTTGTGGTGGTGCACTTTATTCTGCCCATCGGTATCGTCACGTACTGCTACCTACGCATCTGGATCCTCGTCATACAGGTACGCAAACGGGTCAAACCCGACAGCCGGCCCAAGATTAAGCCTCACGACGTCCGGAACTTTCTCACCATGTTTGTGGTGTTTGTGTTGTTCGCTGTCTGCTGGGCTCCTCTGAACTTTATCGGCCTGGCGGTGGCGATCCACCCTAGACTGAGCCAAGCCATACCAGAGTGGCTCTTCACAGCTAGCTATTTCATGGCGTACTTCAACAGCTGTCTAAACGGCGTTATATATGGAGTATTAAACAACAACTTTAGAAAAGAGTATAAAAGGATCATACTTGCTGTTTTTAAGTTTCACTGTTAAACGTTTTTGCAAGGAGATGAACACTGTGTCTTTCATAAATTCGCTAATCCAGAATCATTTACTTGCGGAGTGAGACGTAACGATGCATCATTTGTCATTAGAATTCGTTTTTTTTATTGTTTCAATTTTGTCATACCAAATATGGACATATTTTGAAACGATGCCACTGTATGTATATTGCCAAATTTGCACAAAAAATATATAAATCTACTTTCTTGTTTACAAAATAATTTACACAAAAATATTTTTAATTAAATATTTCATTTTTGTCAACAAAAAAAACGTACAAACTTGTTTGTCCCTCCGTGTCCCAAAACAAAGCGAAGCTCCTGATTGTGAAGACCGTTTAAAATGTGAATTGCCATTTTATTAAAGCTGCAATGTGTAACTTTTGCCTCTCTAGCGCCATCTCTGTTTGAACCAAAATAATGCTGGTCACTTTACGTTATGTATTTTAAAATCAAATGAAGCCAAACTGACATTTCCCAGGAAATCAGACCAGACAACTCAAATTATAGATCATTATTATAAGCTTACCGTTGTGAATCAGGGTAAAGACATCATGTTAACCATCGATCTGTTATGTACTTGCTCCAAAATTGTTTTTTGTTCATTTGCAGCTTTAAAATAGTACTGCTTGGTAACAGATATTGTGCTAATTTAATTGTAAATACAGTGTGTACATATGAAACAACTAGGAAACTATTTTTTGAAATGCATTAGTTTTAAACATGTCATGTGATTGTCAGTATTATTCTCCTGACCACAGCGACCCATTTACTTCACATAATTAAATATCTGATTCTATTAGAGAAGGATGTATCAAAATAATTATTGAATATTTGAAGCATTAAACTAAATTAGTGGAGCATATCTGATTCATTTCCAGGGGACAACTGAGAGAATATTCATGCTTATAATTAAGATTATAATTAACCTACATATCATTGAATCTATAACTAGCATGTACATTTTAATCAGTTAGGGGGACAGATGTCATATGTGAGACGTGAATTCTATTTATTCGTTTGATATTTATTCTTCAGTAAGGACAAGAGCGACTTACAATTGGAAAATGTTACTGAGAATATATTAAGATTTTAAAAGATTTTATTTGTGAGCATAATACCTCGGTTGCATAAAAGAATGTATAATTTATTCTAAATTCTTTTTACACCTTTACACAGAATATATTCTACAAACAGAATGATGAGAATTCATCCTAACGGCTGTTTTCTGATTATAAGTGAAGAGTTCCATCAGTTTGATGATACAATATATCAATGTGTTAGATTGAAACGCTTGAATGTTACTAAAATGCACCAGAAATATTCTGATTTTCTGTATGTTTCTGTATTTTCTGATTTGTTCTAATTACTTGCGTGCTTCATACATACATACTGTGTGTTTTTATGTGCAAAAGTAGTTGAAAATGTGTAATACAAAGTCTTTTCTCTGCACTTCCCACAACAGATCAAATATTTATGGAACATATTTTTATATGTAGACATTCCCATAACTGTACTGGGAATTCCAGTGCTGCATTCTGAATTCTCTGTATCATGTTTATACTAATAAGTTCTGCTAAACACTCATCACTGTGTTTAACTTAAACTGTGCAACATGTAAGAAAACGTGAGATGTTCATTTCACTGTGGGAGAATGAGGTGATGTTGTACTTTTAAATAAGCATAAAGGAATCTGTTGACACAGGCTTGTTTTCCTAAATAAATACCACAACATGTTTAACAAGACCTGTGTTGTTTTCCGCACCTCAGGTGTTTAAAAAAACAACACTATCTACAACTAAACACACGTTACTGAGAAATGAACATTGGCTTGGGGCAGTTTTCTTCACCGTGTGCCGCTGGTCATCATTATCCATTCAGAACCGCTCCAGCAGAAAAGAAAGCAGATCTCTGACAGGAGCTTTGTGGGTCACTGAGGACAAACAGCTTCTAGATTCTGAAGTTAGTCTACTAGATTTATTTACGGTTTAGAGGTAAAATGGAGACCACACAGAGGCTGAGACTCAGAGAAAGCCGGAATCACATTTAAAGGTACTTCTGAAAATCTGTCAATAGCAGTTATGTTTCATCTCTTCCCAGAAACGGAAGATAGGCTGAGAGGAACGTTCAATACAAGTTACGCTCTGTTGACAACATCAGGAAATGCAGTTGATTACCAAAGAAAATGTTTCCCACTCATCCCTGAGTTTGTAAAAATCAACGTTTACTGTAAGACACTTATAATGGAAGTCTCTAAGTCAAGATGTCGCACAGGGTAATTTACACTGTTTGAAATGCATAGCATATACAGTAGATGTTAGCACGAGATCTCTTTGTGTAAAGTTAGTCATTTTTTAGACAACTTTACAGTTTAAACAACACACATTTTTGTGCAGAAGTGGTTTAAAAAAAACAGGAGCCGCACATTTCTGTCTTTAAACACTTCAAAACACATCACCACTTCCATTCTAAATACTGCTTGATTTTAAAATGTGAGAGTCGAGTCAGTTTTGATTTAAGTCGATATTGCATAAACTTGCTCACACAGAGAAACTGGTACACTGGGGAGTTTTCATTGTTGTTTAAAAAGTGGGGAAAGTTAAGAACCTTTAAGACTGACTTCTGGAACTACATAATAGAATGTGGTTTAACAAAAAAGACAAACTGAAGAAACCCTTCTTTTAGTCCACACTATATTTTACTTAAAAATAATGACAGTGTACCATAGCAATTTCCTTTTGAGCTGTTCCAGTTCAAAACACTGTTATTACATTCTTTGATAAGGTACTGCAGATGTTACCATGGAACATGCCAGCACGACGACCAATCAAACGCTTCAAACCTGAGAGACACATCCCAATTCACAGCTCATTAAACGAGAATATCATTCAAATAAAACCAGGTGAAACACAAAAGCTACGATTCACATAAATAATGAACGTACACATAACAGTGTCTGCGGTAAGCAACGCATGGGTATAATTCCACCATGCTGATGGAGCTGTGGTGAAATCTGTGAAATTTATTTCTCTGCTTAATGACAGTGAATAATTAAGTCATTTTTATGCATTATATTTCATAACAGGGTTCATTGCGCTTCTATGACACAGACATGCACGGCTATTCAAACTAACAATGAGAGTTAGAAGCAGAACTGTATGCATGAAATTTATCGGCGCGCTACACCGATACCTGCTTTGTGTGACTTTCCGTTCTGCCGTTTATAAACTGGCAGCCGAGCTCTACTTACAAATGCAACTCCTACAGTGTTGCCCTCCACCCTTTTAAACGAATACAGCCACATTTACCAGCCAGACCGCACGACAGCAACACGGTTTCCATGTAAAGCAAAACCTCAGCACTGCAGTGCCCTTCAACATCAGTAGCAGTGAGAAAAAACATGCATGAAGAACTTTAGGACATAGTGGCAGCACAGAAACATCAGGCAGGATTTCCATTCTTTAATTCTTCCAGAGTTAGTATTGTACCAACGTTTAGAGGCTGCAGTCTATTCAACATACAAACAAGATACAACATAAGAAACTGAGTGTTTCATGTTTGATGTTTAACAAAACAAAATATTATGTACAAATACGAGCAAGACTCCGGTCTTTAACTTTTTAAAATGAATGTAACCCTGACGTATCACCTTTGTATATCCTAAAACTTTAAGAGTGGAAAAATGTGCTATATTTAGAACAGGGTAAGCATGGACGAACTACTTACAGTGTATGTACAGTACAGTACAATAAGTCAAATAGATCCATGAAACCACAATGGCAAACATATAATACTGCAATTACACTGCAAAGCTGTAGTGGAGTGCAATTTCGAAAATACCGTATATTAAAAACACCACAAAAAGGCGGCCTATAGAATTTGGCTTCGGCGTCAATATATACAGAAAACTCATACAAATAAAATAAATGAAAGAAACGACTTCAAGTTCTGCAGTAATATGTGTGTTTAACAACAGCATCAGCGTCGAGTTTAAAAGTTTAACCGATTTAAAGTACAAACAGTTTAAAAAAACACTCCTGTTGTTTCCCTAGAGATAAACTGTTTGTGTTTTCTAAAGGTCATCAGATCTGAACCCTGTTTACAAACTAGAGTTGATTATTTTATAATGTACATTTGGAATGAGACCAGGCGATATGTAGGGGTTAAGTGACCATTAAGTTTAAGTGACCACTGTTAATAATTTTGGATAGCTGCTCTTAATTGGTTCTGGGCATACTGGCAGATCTTTTGATTGGTTAGGATTGAGAACTATTGTGTAATTGCACAAACATCAATTCTAATGCATTCCAGCTTTGTCTAAAATCATAACCTGGGTTACGTCTGTCATATGTAGCGGTAAAGAACTTGTTTTTGGCTTGGCAAACCAGAACCCTACGAAAACGAATAAACAATTTACAAGCAAAATTTACTGTCCACAGAAATTCTTTTTCATTTTAACTTGTGGAAACAAATGAAGGTGAGTACAAACCCCCACCTGTGAACCTGCTGAGACACTGTAAACAAGAAAACGAACAATACAGAGATCGCTGTCCCGTTAAGATTCCAAGATCTTAAAATTTGGACGAAAGGCCATTTTGGACACAAAAGATTTTTAAAAAACGAGCTGTACTTTTACAACTTTAAAATGTACCTTGCAAAACTCATTATGAAGAGATGTTCTGTAAAAAGAACCCAATAACAGAACCCAGCAAATATTAAAGGACTGTATGCTGAATGAATGAGTGCGTGGGTCTGTGGCCCTATGGTACATTTAATCTGTCAACATTCACAGGAGCTGCAGCTGTGTGCTGTTGTGTCTGGAGCCGTTCCGTGCGATGATCTCCTGGATGGAGATGTAGGTTCCTGCCACGAAGCCCACCAGACCAATGAGACTGATTCCCACATCTTTCACCATCACCCAGACCTTCATGCCTTCATTATGGAAAGTGATGATCTGAAGAAGAGGAGGGATGATGAGGGCCAGAGCGCTGCTGCTCACGGAACCCACCAGTGAGATCACCAGGTCAAGCTCTGGAATCAATATGGCAAGAACACCTGAGGAGAAAACATCAAAAAGACATCACCATTAACCACAGCACTGCTTCTAACAGGTCAGGAGAGATGCTTCAAAATGGCAGGCAGACTGACTGTGTTTCATGTCTGGGTAAGGACAGTGGCCAGCTCGGGCGGAACATTGGGAATGGGTTATCGTGCTGTATTGCTGGGGGATAGAGTAAAGACAACCGAACAAGCCGCCCGTGATGTCTAACGCTCCCCACCAAATGTTCCTTTCTATTTTTCCTACCGCAGCTTTTAAATCTTCAAACACGTCGCAAATTTCTGTCCGTCACACATTTGTGCTCACGCCCACTTCCTGTCACTCATTACTGCTTTTGTTGGGGCTGTAAAAGAAGGCAGTTCCTTCTTTTCTCGTTTGACACATAAGACTCTTTGAAGCGTAATCTGTCGCCGGAGTATCTGGCAAATTAATGTGGAAGGAGAAACAAAGGTTGATCTTTTCGGATGGTGTGCCATAGCTCACAAGCTCTCCGAGACCTTGTGAGAGAATAGACTGCTTTGTAATATGTTGTTTTGAGAGACCTTGTTGCCAAATTTTAAACCCGAAGACGACAAACAGTCTGAGGGGACTAAGATGTAGGTCACTTTGAAGACTTGAGAGGTGCACACCAAACGGATTACAAAGCAGGCACAGGTGACACTTTCCCCTTGGGAAATGGAAGCAGAACAAGAATTTAAAAGGTAGTGCAAAGTAAATGCACATTAAGGACATGTGCTGGATCAATTGATGGAACCACTAAAGCTCGGCTCCTCCAAACAAAATTATGGAGGCGTCCGTTCGTCCATGGACTGTGACTCATTCGTTCCAGACCTTGATGATGGGGACATGGGTTCACACTGTAGCTATGCTTTATGGAAATATGCTCTTATACCAATCAGCTTTATTAACATTTAGACAACACATCTGAAGAGGTCTGAAAGACTATAATGAACATTTTGCCACCTTCTCTGGGTCAAATTGCAGCTCTTTCTGGCCTCTTTTCAACAATCAAACATCATACGACCAGCAAGATCACACATCTTGTGTATCTTAACAACAGCTGACGCTCCACTGCCACATGCTTCTCGTCCCTTCTCAGTGTTTAGTAATTTGTGTCATTTTCCAGATTCGAGAGATCAAGGCCAGCGCTGAAACAGGGACAGCTGCCGTCTGCGTTTCCTGTAGTCCGCTGGCTAAACTAAGCTAGTCATGTTCCTAGTTCTGTCATTGGCTCCACACCCTTGGCTACACTAAGTGAACCATCCTTTATGAAAAGCAATGAAATGCATTCAGAGACTGTTGGTATTTGATCAGACAAGTCATTAATTGGCTATCAAGCACGTCCGCAGGCCGTGCCAAGTTCCTCTCATCCATTTCACAGCTCACCTCTGGCTCACCTTGTCACGTCACCACAGTATCGTCTGGAGTCAGCACATTTGTGCACTTGGAAAGGGACGATGCCCTGGCAACTGTAGAGCTTCTAGATTAATGAGGTCTGCCACTCTATTTAAGCTGTTTTTATAAGGCAAGCATTTGATTCGCACACGCGGCAACTCAGCTGTGCTTTGAGGTGAATTGATTTACGTGTGGAAGAACCCACTCCAGACCTTTAGAGGAACTCCAGAAGTGTCAGGAGCAAAAGGTGTCGAGCAACAGACGATATAAAAGCTCTCGTTAATCAGATTTAACCCTGAGTGCAATTTTATAGGCTTAATGTAAGTAAGAGTATAACATTTTGTCAGTTTAAATGAATACAAAGCAAATTTACTACATGTTGTAAAATGGCACATATACACTACATTTTTTAATTAAAGAGATAACACGCCCAAAAATGAAAAGTCTTCCATCATTTACACCCCTGTCGTGTCATTCCCAGCCTGTATGACTTTTTCGCTTCTGAGGAACACAAAGGAAGATCTTATAGAGTATGTTGGTAACCAAACAGCACCCATTGACTTTGTACGGACACCAAAACACTGACACATTTCTCAAAACATCACCTTTTGTGTTCCACAGAAAAAAAAGTCATACAGGTTTGACATGAGGATGAGCTAATATTGGCACAATTTTCATTTTTGGGTGAAATGTCCCTTTAATTCAGTAGGAAGATCTAGGCGTTCCTTGCTCATGCAGAAATGACTGCCGCAGTGGTTAATAAGGTGTTGCGAGTTCCCCGTGTTCCTAGATGGTTGCTAGGGCCTAACAGGTAGTTTCTTACTGACCCGAGTCAAAACAGCTCAATCTCAAGTCTCTGTGATAATTTGGTCCACAGATCTGGCTTCGATTTCTCTTACCATTCATGTCTATGAAATGAATGTCCAAAACCTTATAAGCAGACTCACATCAACAAACTGTATAACATGTTACATCATAGAGTGAGTAGGGCGAGATAAGCACAAAACTGTGAGACTCAGGGTTAGAGATCTGAACTAACACTAACCTTCAAAATAAGCAACAGTGATGCTTGCCACTAATAAAACGTACTGCATTAAAATACGTTTGATTCTAAGCCATTATTCATACTGATTACCGCATTTAGAATAAGTACTGAATAACCAGCAGTCTCAAGGTGTAATTAATAGCTTATGAAGTAAAATCAGAGATCCTTGGTCTTTTGTAAAAATTACAGTGTGTGTAATTGCACAGTGTGTTGCACATACACTATGACAAAAATGTGCTGAAAGTAGTCTAAAAGCCCATGTGTTCCGTAAAACACACGTTACATAGTCTAAAAAAGGGCCTTTTTACATGCATAAGACAAAGATATACCCAGCAAACAATCTTACGTTGTAAGAACATTCCTCCAACATTTCCACTTTGTAACTATGTATCTAAATGTCCAGTTTTCTTAAACATTGTATTAACATTATTCAAACATTTTTTCATTCTGTAATGTTTTTATAACTGCTTAAGAATGATGTTTTATGTACATAATATATAATGTTTAAAAAACATTATATTAACGTTACTGCAAGAATGTTTCTGATAACTTTGAGAGACCTTTTAGAGAAAGTTAGGCAATGTTGTGAAAACGTTCCCTGTTAGCTGTGTATGAGCGTATCTGCACTACCCAGCTTTCAGAGACAACAGTCAGCTTTGGGTCAAAGCGAGAGTGTGTCCACACTGAGCATGTCAATCCTTCTCTTTAAAACGTTCACATCTCTAATTACTAGAAAATGAGTTGGCTGGAGCTAGAGCTTGGCCAGTCTAATTCATGTGTTTGAGGCTTTGAAGGTTTTGCTGTAGTCCGGTCGCACTAGTGAGATAATTCAATAACAATCCAATTTCCATTCAAACACACTGCAAAAGTTCCCCAGCCATGTGAAGATTTCCATGGGCGGACTGTGACAAACTACAGAGGAAAGCACATGCTCTGATACAAATGAATTCATTATACCCTTCTAAACAATTCCTGACCATCAAACAATGTCTGTTTGAAGTAAAAACAGAGGCTTGTCACGTGTTTATTGTCAGGAAAGGGATGCGCTGGTCTGTATTTTAACAAAACGGTAATGAATATTTGTGTCTGTAAAGAATCTTGCATTAAAATCCTCAAAACATCCTCAAAGATTTACGCCACACGCAGTGTGACAAAGGCACACAGTGGGCAGCTGTTTTTGGACCCAACACACGCCTGCGTCATTTTAATGAAAGCTGGACAGTGTTTAATGCCGGCGATGTGATCGATACGACTGTATGACTCACGCGCCACATCAGAAGTCAGGCTAATGTTCTGATCGCGTTGACGCACTTTGCAAACGTGAGCCCCCACTTACATAAATCACGTTGTTCGTCTCATAACGCATCTAAAGCGAAGAGGACGTTCCCTATTAAGTCATTTGGAAGCCATGCCCTGTTTTAACAAAGGCAACATCCAAGCGCGAGGGAAATGTGTGTCAAGGCCTTCTCGCGTTCTTGCTAAATAAATAAACAGAGAAAGAAATAAATACATATACATTGTCCGTAACAAGTCCATTGAGGCCTTCTCAAAAGACTCCTCCGAGCCCATTAAGAAGGTCTGTTGTGGTCTTTGTAAAAAATTAATAATGAGCTCATCTTAGACATATCAATCATGAGGAAACCATTTATTTCCCAGCAGCTCTCAAAAAACGAGCAACTATTAAACTGTCAGAGGGAGGGAAACGCATGAGGAATATGTTGTGCGCGATAAAAGAGCTTTCAAAAGACGGTCGGAAAACGCGACATAACGCCTCATTACAATGTCTGCGACAGTTAGTGTCATAAACACCATAGTATTAGCCCTGACAAACAGCCTGTTTCTGTCTCACTGAGGGCAATGACGACAAACACGGCGGTAAAAATTGGGGGGAGGAATGTAATGAAACAGACTATTAATGTCATGAATTGAATTGTGAGTCAGACGACCAAATCGCAGTTCCTGCAATACACCAGCAATACCGGCAGGCCTGCATGCGGCATCTTATTATGCTACATGTGAAACAGATGCTAAAACATCTTTGTTTACTGATTAAATGAAGAACTTAGCATTATCGACAACGATAGTGAAAAGTTTCATATAGTAAACAAAATTTTTCGTGAGGACTAAAACGGGTGCTCGTGACTGGCCACATCACGCCAGAATTTGAGACTCTCTAAATTAAAATGCGAGACCATTTTTCTGGTACTTATCTCGCTGCAAAACGGTAGACAAACTTCCCCACAGCACTGTGGAGTCAATTGCTGAATTTACTTAAATCACTTAGCTGCAACATTAAAGCTCCTTTTAACTAATAATTAAACACAGATTTTCATTTATTTCCTTATTTCCTTTTAATATTTAAACTTTTTGGGCCTTTTCGCCACTTAGTGATGAGAACAGCAGACAGAGAACAACAAAAGATGAGAAAAACAGAGATGAACGTCATCAGGCAATGACGCAAGCCAGATTTAACTCGTGTGGGCTACACGAGCGCCTCAGCCCAATGTGGCGCATGTGGAATAACCCCTAAAGTTTTAAACTGCAGAGTGCAATCCATCCCGCATCATTTGCAATAAGTAGATAAGTGATATCTCAAATTATGAAGCTTTGGTGCTGTTATGTTTCTAAGCCATTGAACTTATGAATTTTAGCTTTTGGATGAATACACATTAAGAAATTACATAGACTTACATTGAAGAAGGGATCTGAACTAAATCTAGAGACCAAAATATCACAGAGACTTGGAGGAGGGGCTCTTTTGACCTGGACCAATAAGCAACCAGGCAAAACACCCTGGTAACACCTTAGGAACCAACACCCTAGCAACCACCTCTAACACTCAAGTATAGCGGTAGTGAGTTTTGCAGAGACAAAGCTCCACTTACATTTCCTCTTTTAAGTCAAACGTTTTTGTATATTAAACCTTGTTTAAATAAAGCTAGTTATTGAACACTGCTCAGGCTATGCCTCAGCTGCATTCGTGATGTGAGGTATATTTAAGAACTTCTCTCACAAAATGTAATCTCAGTTACTGCTGCTCCACTACACAGTTCAAAGCCATAACTCAAGAGACTGTGTGGGCTCAGAGTTCACACTTCGAATAAGAGCAATGCAGGAAAAACCAAAAAAATCCAAACTACAAATGCTAATCCAACAGCAGCGGGACCAAGACTGGTCTTAAACTGATTGATTGGCTCTGATGTTCCCTTTCCCTCGTTCCTAAACCAAGAAATTGCACTGAACCAAATTAAATTACGTGAAATTGAAATATACATCTCAGGGGCATTGGCTCAGGTGATCTTCCATAGTCCATTAACATCTGCAAGGACCAGGTCCACCATGTGCGGAGTACAATTAACTTATTGCTGATGGATAATGTGTTCTCGGTGGAGAACGTGGTATTTGACAATATCTGAGTAAAAAACATCTTATGGACTAGATTTTTCTAATAATTACACAGTGCTCTGGAATACTTGAATCTGATTGGTCAGTCTCCTGTCGTGACTTTGTTCAGTTGCTAACTTGCAGTGGCTAACAGTGTTTACGCTTGATTAACAGTGATACAATTACGGTAACTCATTGCTGTAGTGTACCGTACATTGCATGTTGTTAAAGGTCAATATGAAAGAACTATAAGAAGGTCTCTTTGAAAGGTCAAAGGTCAAATCGCCACGTGAGCGGCGAGTACGGCGTCGTGCGAGTTAGAAAAAGCGGTTCTGAAGACCTTCAGTCTTTGCTGCGTGGCATTTGCAGAGACCTTTGGAGCCACGTGGTTCAAGCCTCTTCCTTTGTCTTCAGCAGGACGGAAAGAAACAGGTCTGCAGCTTCCCTGAGGCTAGCGGAGGTCAGTTTCAGCAGCTCCAGAGGTAAAGCAGATGAGCTCGGCGCAGTCGGAATGCCCTGGTGCTCATGTGTCAGCGTGCTGTCGGTGATAGCAGCGCACTCTGAGAGAAAGTAAAGGACCAGAGGGGCTCACGCACTGTCCATTCCACTTTCCATTAAGAGCACACAAACACACACACACACTCGCACTGCTGGAAACTTAGTCATGCCACCCTCTTCTCTGCCCGGCTTTGATGCACTCGTCTGTGAAGCTGATTTCAAGTGGGTACTCCACTGTGAGAATGTAGCCTTTGCAGAAGCACAAACGGTTTGATTTTGAGCACTGACTTCCCGTCTCTACACGTCACACGCCCACACACACTAATTCCTGAGGCTTTCTTCAGAGAAAACGGTTTTCTGATTCCTAAATGAACCTCGCAAACGGAGGGAAGCTTTTGTATTTAAGAGTCATCGAAACGTGAACCAGACGTAGGGGATCATTTGCAAAGTCTTGAACAAATGAAAGACAGACAGCTTCCTCACTTCAATAAATTGAAGCAAAAAACACAATATTAC
>JAZGTJ010011136.1:0-17263 GCA_036877575.1 Botia almorhae
ACACATTTTCCTGTAAGTCTCTGCTGGAGAATAAAATGTGTAACTGTGAGTGAAGAACACATTTTCCTGTAAGTCACTGCTGGAGAATAAAATGTGTAACTGTAAGTGAAAAACACATTTTTCTGTAAGTCTCTGCTGGAGAATAAAATGTGTAAGTGTGAGTGAAGAACACATTTTCCTGTAAGTCTCTGCTGGAGAATAAAATGTGTAACTGAGTGAAGAACACATTTTCCTGTAAGTCTCTGCTGGAGAATAAAATGTGTAACTGTGAGTGAAGAACACATTTTCCTGTAAGTCTCTGCTGGAGAATAAAATGTGTAACTGTGAGTGTGGCTGTCTGTGTTCATTATGAGTGACACAGACACATGGGCAAATGGGGAGATCCAGACCACAAAATCTACAAGCAACACAGCACATTGTTTTGGATTAAATACAATGCTTGAATTCAGAAATGTGAAAAACTGCCACCTGGAGGCCGTTTCAATACATATGCCTTCAACACATGCTTAACATGAAATCAGAGCATACACCAGAAATTCACTACAGTTGAAATTGAGGAAATGTAAAATAATCCAACAAAAGCCTTTTCATGTTTTTCTTATGCCTACAAGTGTTTGTTCTAAAACGTGTTTTCTGTAAAGTTGCTTTGCAACACTTCAAAAATTGTAAAAAAGTCATAGAAATAAATTTGAATTTATAATTGTCACACATCACAAAACATGCCAAACTCTGAACCTATTATAACAAGCTCTACAATGTTGCTAAAGGCAAACTGATAAAAAAAAACTGATCACCTTATTCTAATTTACAAAGAAGCACTTACAGTTCACTTCTTCACGCTGTGTGACGTTCTTATTGCTGGTTTAATTCACTTTAATTAAATGCTTTATTTACTCAGATATTCTTTAATCACAACTCTGTTACTTATGATGAGGTCACAGCTCCTTCTGACCAATCGAATGCTGGTATTTTAATTGTGCTAGCATGATGTGTTCCCTCACATCATCAATATCTCAGTCTGATGTATGATCTGAGCTTTAATTATTCGCTTTTGAAGTAGTCTGTGCACTTAATTATTTTAACATTTGCTTGAGTATTTCGTTTAGTATCAGTACTTTAACTTGAGGAATTGTTTGGCAGTCACAGCTGGGTGTTCACTGGAAAAACTGATCAGGTCTACGGCAAATTCTGGATAAACCTGCTACACTTTAACTGCCAGATTTATTTAATTCCCTCCTTGTAAAACTCACAGAGCCTTAAAACTTTCCAATCATCCCCAAACTCTTAAAAAGCTTGATAAACATGACATGCAGAAATCTCTGTCCACTCGCTGTATTCTTTCAAACATGTTCTCAAATGATCTGTATCAGAGGAGACTTCTGGCAATATGACTCTGAGGCAAATCAACTGTCTTGGCACTTAACAACAGGAACCTCTGAGTCTAAACCCTGTAATATGAACATGCTGGCAACAATGGACTTCTTATGATCCTACACAGTAGGGCTGATGGAGGAAGCTGATCTGCAGATCTTGCAGTTGTCTTCAGCAGCTGAGGAAATGTGTTGAGGAGGTATTTAGTGGGCACACGCCAGAACAGGACAGGTGTGTGTAAGAGTGTGTGTGAGATGTTGTCATCAGAGACAGATCTGTGTATCAGCTCATGTTTTCTCCAAAACAAAGTATTTACGGAAAGGGCCAACTTTGTAAACACTAGGTGAATTTCCATGAAGAATTCTATTCTGACTGTTCTAAACGTTCTGACTAAACGTCAGATCCGAATGAAAATGTTTAAAGTAAACATCTCAATCAGAATAAAACACCAAAACCAATTGAAAATTTAATCCGTTTGAGAGGGAGGGGGTATAAAACTTTTCTAAAACCAATCAAACCAAAATTTAACCATGTAAATGTTTGAGTCTACATTCCTCTCTGCATGCCTGGTCTTGATGTAATTCAGGGTCAGGGGTTGTCAAAAATGATGGCATTAGATAAATTCGAACAATTCGAACACTGAGGGAAATCACTAAAGGGGAAAATGCCTGAGGGAAAAAATTTCTTTAAGAACGTTGCAACAAACCGTCAGTTTACCTTACCTAAGTGTTTCAACTAAACATTTTGAGACAGTTCCTGTCAAAACACGGCAATGTTGAAGCCGTTGCTATAGTTTTCCCACAGTAAATGTAACATAACGGACTACTGCCTCTCTTGAGCTGTACAATCACATATTTGTGACAGGCAAAGCTACCACTCACAGCAAAAACACGCTTAATAAACATGTTCACTCGCACATACAGCTACTCAAGTGCTCTTCATAATCACATTGGTGTGATACTATGATAACATTTTTCACCACTTATGGGAACATACAGTATAAATGAATCACTAGTTATCGCTGTGCTGACACTGTTTTTCTCTGTTGTGTCTCCTGCAAAGTGACAGCACGTCGTTTTTTATTCTTTAACAGAGTTCTGCACCCTAAATAGTGCACTTACTGCCACTTGCTGAGATTATTAATACTACATCAATAGAAATTAATCTAAACTAAGGGTTTAATTAAGGATTTTCAGAAATAAGAGCAACATTTTATAAATGAAAGGGCAAAAGACATACTGGTCGTCAGCAAACAGACTAATAAACACACGTAAACACCAGATCACATTAGATAACATCTCATGAAAACAGTCAACCTGAATCTTTTAATGTGAATGATTTCAATGACAAAAACAGTGTGCATGTAAACGGCGCTAGTCTCACTCACTGAAATCTTTGAATACATGGAAAATAGTGACTTGTAATCAATTTTGGTATCTTGTACTGTTTACATGTATTTATCCTGTGTGTCCAATCAGCTTTTCTGGAGAAAATAAGACTTTTCATTTTTGTCCTTTGTGTGAGATTTTCAACACAGTCTATCAGACACAAGCAAGTGCTTTATTAACACCTACTTTAACTTCTGTTTCCTCCTGCACTGTGTATCAGTTCTGCCTCTTATGAGCCTACAGAACCATTTTCCCTTTTTTGACACATTAGTGTGAAAGTGAAGTGAAAGTGAGCTATTCATCAGAATATGGTAACCCATACCTGAAATGTGACCTCTGCATTTAACCCATCACTGGTGAGGAGTGAACACACACTGCAGGTCGTGAACACACACACACCCGGAGCAGTGGGCAGCACACTACTGCGCCCGGGGAGCAATTGGGGGTTAGGTGCCTTGCTCAAGTGTACTTCAGTTGCAACCCCCAAGTGCTGGAATCGAACCAGCAACCTTCTGATTACTAGCCCAACTCACTAACCAGTAGGCCATTGCGTTTACATGGACACTTTTTGTTTCAACCAATCAGATTGATGAATCAGATTGATGAATCAGATTGATGAATCAGATTGATGAATCAGATTGATGAATCCAAGCGCAGTGTTTACATGAGCGCTGAATAAAGTAATCGGGTTGATGTGCACGTTTACATGATACTTTTAGAATCAGATTTGATCTTTTGACATGCACACAGTACACAAATACACATTTCCCGTCATATCATACTAGCAGCCACTCTATTGTCATTGCTTCTTTATCAAAGCACAATTAACATTTAAAACACTGAGTAACATTGTTTTCATTAACGTCATTTTTGCACATGAGCAGAGCTTTCTAGATTCATTTTCAAACTGTCTAACTGTTTACATGTCCTCTCGATCAGATTAGAAAAGGTTTAAACCACCTCTTACACTCCGATTGAAATTTTGATCGGATCTGCCCAATTCAGTCCGATTGATGTGTTTACATGTGACTTTTTAAATCTGATTGTGCTTGTAGTCCTATTACGATTGGATTATTAGGGTCCATGTAAACGCAGCTATTGTGTCAGTTAAGAATCTTTTTTTCCTGATTCCACAGATGGACGTGTATTAAATCATCAGTTAGTCACCTGCTCTGAGACAACAGGCAGTACCTTCTTAACTAGCATGAGAAATTGTATCAGTGTTTGTGTCTATTCCTGCAGCTTTGACCATCTGATCAATGAGCAAGTAAGCAGTTAGTACTGCAGATTGATAGAACACAAGTAAACAAACAAAACAGAAAAAAAATGCAAGAAATGTAAATAAAATTACAGCACAGTGGTAAAGTACCTGTATTAAGTGAACTTAACTAAAACCACAACCTGTGTATTTGGGTAACTGCAGGAAATGGGGTGAAATACAATGATGACAGATTGCTGATATCTACAGATGATGACCTCTGGTGGTCAGATGTGGAAACTGCAAGCATCATTTACTCTCACTCATGTCATTCAAAACCTGCATTGCTTTTGTCTTATGAGGAACACAAAAGAGAATACTTTGATGTAAGCTGGTAGCAAATCAACAATGGCACACACTGGCTTCCACTGTATGGACACAATACCACTGAGAAATTTCTGAAAATATCTCTGTTTGTGTTCCACAGAAGAAAACATAAACACTGTAAAACGTATTCGTTCTCTCAACAACCATAACATATCATCAAGAGTAGCTTCTACTTACAAATGTTACAAATATTTATAACATTTTAGGCCGTTTTAGGAACATGTACTTAACATACATTTGTGCTTTCAACTCAAAAATACAAATTACAATGTGAACTCTTGAGTATTCGCAAAGTAAATGGAAAAAAGCTAATTTAACATTTTAAAGTATTGGACTGCAAAACACATGATGTGCAAATATGAATCCAGCAAGGAAAGGATGGGGACTTTTTAAACCTTTTTCAGGTAAGCTGACTATAGACATGCAAGGGTTAGTCTTTTTAACATGTGTTAGCATTTGTGTGTTGCACAAATCAGGAACAGCACACCGATAGAGCAGCAGCTGGACATTGTGCTAATAACTCAATATACACACTAGACTATGTGTTAGAAACAATCTGGAATAGTGTGATAATCTATGCTAGTAGTAGGTGTCAGTAAGTGCACTGTTTAAAGTAAGAACACTGCTGGTGATTACTAGGGGTTAATTTAATTGTTTCAATTAGCATTGAACACCTTTATCTATGTTGTGTGTTGTTGCAGTAACAGTGCTAATGTTAGTATTAAGGCCAGTAATGACACCAGCCTTTTCTTACCAGTGTGTTCTATAAGTTATATTTAAAAAAACATAACTGTCCTTAATACACAGTAAAAAACTTAAAAAAAGTTTAATCATCTTTGCTTTACAAGTAATTTCAATTTAACTCTTTAAACCCTGACTGGTGTAATTTATACAAATAAGCAGTTTTCCAACTATTTTTTATAAGCAACTCAACACCAGTCAATTAGAATTGTACAGGAACTTCAGTTTCAACAACAGAAATATATAAAAACAACAGATTATATATTTAAATGTTTAACTTTGGTGCTATGTATTTTTTTAAGTGCATCAAGTTGTGTAAACAAATATTTGTGTAAATGTAAAAAGGGTTTTCTTGTTATTCTTGTAAATCTACATAATTTGTATCAGTGCAGGTTTAGAGTGACACGAGGGTCATTCTCATCATTTTTGGGTGAACTGTCCCTCTGATTTCAGTCCATTATCCCAAAACAATGTTTTAGTTGTTTATGACAAAATGTAATATTGTAATAGACCAAAGTATAACTAAACATTTAGCAACAATGTGTGAATATATCGTTTTAGTGGGTTATTAAATTTTAAATTTTTCAAAAATATGAGATTGTTTGAAATCTCCAGTCACATTGTTTTAAGATTAAGGCTGCAACTAACAATTAAATTAATTAAAAATATATTTTTTAAATTAAATCATATTTCTGAGTAGATTGATCTTTCATCTTGAACATGCGCTGGTAAATGTGCTGGAAAGTGACATCACTAGCTTTGTTATCCCTATGATTTAAACGATGCTGAATAATTACTGAACAAGTGCATGCAGTTTATTTAATAAACACACAACTTGAGTAACTAGAAAAGGTAACTAGGTAACGTTTGGCATATGTGTATTTTTATCTAATGCTGCCCAGCTGAGTCTGTTTCCAGTTGGTTTAGTCCCTCCATTACCTGAACATCCCATAGATCTGTTAGCGGCTCACTAGGGAATTACGACAACATCATTCAGTTTTCAGACAAATCAATGCCACACATAGTTGATTGGATTGTCTAAATCAGATCTTTTTACATATTCCTCTTCTTGCAGTGGTATTTCATCTCCTTGTATTTTATATACGTGTTTTAATTTAAAAAAAATAAAAATTGTGTGTGTGTGTGTTTTCTATTTTTCTAGGAGCTCATGTTGAATGTGGGTCATTTGAAAGCAGAATAAAGATGGATTATGAGATAATCTGTAAAAGGACAGGGGATTATGACTGGACTATCTGTGTAACCCCACTAAGATATGTGCCCTGATCAAGCTTCAGTTCTCATGTTAAACAGCTTCATACACACCATCATTAGTATACACTGTAAATACAGCACATTAACATCAGTGCATGACTCTTTACAAGGTCCTTATGCATTATGAAATAAGTATTGCAATTTACAGGTAAAACAAAAAGGTTACATAATGGCCCATTACGTAAAGTTGCTTTTCTTTGAAGTATTAACTTTGGATTGTGTATAAGTTTATAAGTATAAGTGTATACGTTTGTATATAATAAATTTTTGCCCTAAGAACCAACAAGCCTAGTCTACAAAGCTACATTAAGAGGGTGAAGTTCTGGTGACTGTCTTGAGGTCCAGGGTCAGATTCAAATTTGATGCGGGTGGCTACAGGTAGCCAGTGGAGTGACATCAGGAGGGGTGTCATGTGGTCTCTCTTTGGTTGATTGAAGACCAGATGTGCTGCAGGGGTTTGGTTGCATTAGCTGGAA
Organism: Botia almorhae; assembly: GCA_036877575.1. NCBI lineage: Eukaryota > Metazoa > Chordata > Actinopteri > Cypriniformes > Botiidae > Botia > Botia almorhae. The sequence continues at coordinate 6,834 of JAZGTJ010011136.1, forward strand.
GGCCAGCCAGTAGGGTATTGCAGCAGTCCAGCTCTGATATTATGAGTGCTTTAGGAGCTACGTTGCATGCTCGGACAGGAAAGGCCTGTTCCTCCTGACGTTGCAGAGGAGGTACCTGTGAGTGATCACCGCAATGCAAGTTGTGAATTTCTGGTGGTCAAACACCACCCTGAGGTTCCTAGCAGAACAAGTAGGTGTAAGAGTTGATGATTCAAGCTGAACAGTGAAGTTGTGTTCTAGTGATGGGTTGGCCAGGATTACCAGGAGTTCCATCTTACTGAGTTTGAGCTGAAGATGTTCCTTTATCCAGGCTAAGATGTCTGAGAGAAGATGGTGGGGTCATCTGGCTGGAATGACAAGTAAAGCTGTGTGTTGTCTGTGTATAAGCTGTGTGAGTTGAGGAGCGAAAACTTTCTTTGAAGGTTCTCAGTGGTCAGCTGATGTGACTGATTCCTCTCCACGATACCTTGAAGATGCTGCTCATTTGTTGTTGTCTGATGTTTTGTCTTATTAAGGACGTTGATTCTTGTCCTGGTAAATGTTTGTTTGCTTTATACAAGAGCAGCTGGCCTTAAGATGATCTCCTCATACTCAATGTGCACATGGTTACTGTGCGGAAACTTGCCTGATTTAGGCTTGAACTTATCTGACTATCTTCATTCCCACAGCATCAGCAGGGAGCCAGAGTTATGGAGGTTACTAAAAAAACACATTCATTAGCCCTTCATCAGTGCTCACGTTGCTCCATGCAATGTAAAGTATCTTGTTACTGTGCCTCACATTTGTCACAAAATCAGACCTGACAGTTGAGCAAGGCATCTAACCCTTATTGCTCCTCAGGTGCAGCAGTGATGGGTTAAATGCAGAGGGCACAGTTTGAGTTACCATGTCTGACGAATGTCTCACTTTCACAAAGACAAATACATGTGTCTCTTGTATCATAAATATTCAATGGTTTGCAAATAAAGGATTTTTATTTGAATAAAAACACATTAATACTGGTATCAACAGCTTAATTTTAAAAGTTCAATCACTGAGTCTCAATTGTCTTCACTAACCTCATGAGTAACTACAGAAATGTGTTTAAAGGGATAGTCCAGCCCAAAATTCTTCAATCATTCACTCACCCTCATGTCATTCCAAACCTTTATGCCTTTTTTGCTTCTGAAAACACAAAAGTAGTATGTTGGTAACATCATGACACCCATTGACAAAACCCCTGAGACATTTCTTAAAATATCTTCTTTTTTGTGCTACACAGAAGATAAAAGTTATATAGGTTTGGAATGACATGTGGGCGAGTGAATGATGGGGAGCAGTTACTGAGTCTGCTGTAGCAGTTATGGGTGAAAGAAACACAAGCTACAGTGAGCTCATGAACATCTCAAAGCTTCTTACAGCATTACTGGTGCACACAAAGTCCATGATGAAATACTTGGAACTAGAGGATTTGATTCTGTGGCAGCAGCTGATGCCAAAATCAAACAAAGGCAGCTCAATCACAAAGCCAAAATATATGCAGATCTCTCAACTGAACCTTGGCTTTCACAAACATGCTGCTAGTGCTGGTGACAAAGGACCAAAACCAATGACTCATTAAAGTACATATGCAGACAAAAGATTTAATCACACAAGTAAAGCAAACTATACTAGGTGTAATTGGTAACTACTTTCATAAAACTAAGAAAATAAGAGTGATGACAAATAAAACAGGATGTGTGAACTCAAAAGAATCATGTTTTTTATGAATACTGAAGCCTCAACAACTCAATATTAAAATCTACCAGGGTACAAACTAAATAATGTTGCTCAGGAAAAAATCTACATAAACAGATCAAGTACCCTTGGATGTCTCCCAAATGAAATCCCAAAACTAAGAAGGAATTTGTGTAATCCATGAGAATCCTGATATGACATTAGTGTTAAAAATCTCTGTGGAAGTCCTGCCAGAAACAGATTTAACAGACAGTAATAACAGACCAGGCTTTGAATAATTGTTCTGCATGACGAGCTTTATCCACATTATCTAATCCACATTACCAGACATAGTGCAGAATGTACAGTACAGCACAGAGAGCACAAATTGTAAAATAACACGCAGCAACAGGATTCTCCATCAACACATTTTAAACACGTTTCATGAAAACACAGTATTTCTTTACCATGACAGTACCACCATGAAGCATCTTTGAATACCACAGTATAGTGATTTTTTAGTACAATATATCACATCAAAGTGTCACAGTATCACCGGATGATACGATAACAGTGTCTCTGGAAAGCGGCAGCTGTCAGATTCAGCACCACTTATAGTTCAACGGGTCAGAAAAGATCTGTAGTTTATAAACGTCGAAAACATGTAATATAGTAGTTCTAACTGAACAATACCAAACCAGAACAATCCTTTCTTAAAGTGGTAAACTGCTTTAAATTGCATTTAAATGTCTTACCACAGTTCTCACAAAGCACCTGGCTGACGTCATTCCTCATGGTGCTCTTGGTCTCCAGCGGCGGGAAAACTGAGGTGAAGACTGACGTGTCGTTGGTGGCCTCCATGAAGAACAGGTATCTAGTTCCTGCGCTAAGATGGAAACATCTGCCACCTTCAAACCAGATGAGAGACACCACGGAGTCTTTGATCAAACCTCCAGTCTTTATCCGCCACACCTGCTGTACGCGGACGCGCGCCTGACGAACGCCTCCGGGCATGGAGACGTCCTGCGGTTCTGACCAGTTGAGCTCTTCCTGGAGCTTCCCCTCGAACACGACGCCGGAGCGGAGGACCAGCTCCTGCACTGACGCCACGGGCACAGAACACGTGAAGCTCCCGCAGCAGGAGGAGCAGAGGGAGAAGCAGACGATCACTCCCCAGAGTAAAGATGAACTCCGGCCTGCTGCACTCGCCCGCATCCTGTAAGAGCGGCGACATTGAGAGTGTGAGTCAAATCTGCTCGGTCTCAAAGAGAGAGAGAGAGAGAGAGAGAGAGAGAGAGAGAGGATTAACCCAGACCTAATTACCGACGACCTTTGCTGGGGGGGTAAATTGGGAAAAGTTGTGTGCCTCAATACAAGTGAGATTAAATAGAAATGGCACTGCACAAACGTTTTGTATTGAACACATTTCCATTTTTTTATAAATTAAACAATTGATCAGACAATAATTGTTTTTTTAACTTATTTTATTGTTCAAACAAACATTAATGTGTGTGTGTGTGTGCGCGCTCTGTCTTAGAATAGATGTATTGGTAAAGTGATTGTGTCTTTAATCTTTAAAACAACAGAAAGAAATGTCACATCGTTTCTATCTGAAGCGATGCACTGCGGCTGGAAGCATGAACTACAGAGCTTTCAACACACTGTACATTAACATATAGTGAGCGTCAAAACTCAAAAACAATTTGCGCTTACCATGCCTTCACACAAACCTGTCAATCAGTATCAGGGGCGAGAATATACTGCGGGGCGTGTTTGTGCTAGGAAGTGACGTCACTCACCCCCCCTTTAAAATTTTAACGCATCCAGTCTTTTTATTTATTATTTTCTCATAGCGCGAATCGCAGATTAGTGCAACCTGCAGGTTAATGATTAACGGGTAAGCTAGTGCACAACAACGTTGTCTGCAAACCACCGTTCATGTTTATGTATTAAACTTTTTCTGTAGCTCTTCGGCAGCAGCAGCCTCTAGTCCAGTTTGCTGCTGACAGTGAAGGGCCAAGCTCAGTAACGTTACCTAGCACCAGTCATGAGCCCAACACTGGGCTCTGATTTTCAGTTCATCACATTTCTGTCCTACACACTGAACGCAAAACCACCAAAATGTGGTCGGCTGTGAGTGACATCACTTCCCAACACAAACATGCCCCATAGAAGAGTCAATATGTGATGCAGAGGAAATGAAATCGCAAACAGGTAATTGCTACTGCAATTTAAATGACAAGTGGTGACATGGAACATGCAATTTCCAAGACATGGGAAATGCAATTGCAAATGGACTTTGCATTTTAATTTAAAATTTGGCACACATAGTATGTTAGTGTAAATGAAAATTGTGTCAACTTTTACACCCACAAATAGAAGAAGCAATTGCAAATGCGTTTTATAAAAACGCTCAATAGACATGGTCTGCAGTCTGTGGAATTGCGCTTTTTCAGTTTGAGCTGTGTATTCCGCATACATACGCTGATCTGAGTCAAGCAATGATTGACAGTGCACTAATCCAGTGGTTTTGAGCATCATTAAATATACGGGAAATAACTGGTAGTGAATCAGACAGTGAATAGGTGTACTTCAAGCAGTATGACATCACAGTACCGCGCATGAGATTTTAAATGCACTCCAGTTGCTTTCTCAGTGCCTTCATGTTACACTCTGATCAGTCTGCACTATGCACATTACACTGTGCTAACCTGACCAAAAACAGTCTAGTTACGTAATATATTTGTCTTTACTTACTCGCAACGTAAATAGAATATAGATGAATTACCATTAAATTAATTCAATTAATTAATTCTTGGTCTTGTAACCATTTGCTAACTAAATATGTTTAAAACATTTTCAGTCACAGCACTTTAAAATAGATGTAACAGCATGTATGTTGCTCTTTTAATGTTGTTCTGTATGGGAAATAAGCTACATAACAGCGCGCGCTTCCTCAAAGCGCAAATAGTGTCTGACAGGATTCAGCGTTGCTCTGCAGTGGTACGTTTTATTGAACAACAACTTTTTTTTAATGTCTTGGGAATAACATTTTAATATGATATTTTAATGTATCGTTTAACAGAATTTTGTCTGACAGCAATAATATCACATTTCTTAAGCTGTACGGGAATACCATTTTTCAGAGTTGGGGAACATTGTAAGAACAGAAGGAAGCAAGTTTATTTCCAGGACAATGTTATACGTGATATATATGTGAAGTGATTCTCTCCACCAGATTTCACAGTGGGTGCAAGACACTATGGCTTGTAGGCCTCTCCAGGTATCTAACCATTTAATGACCAGGTGTTGGACAAAGCTAAAAACTGGACTCATCACAGAAGATGACCTTACTCCAGTCTTCTCTGATCCAACTATGATCTCCTATGGTCTTCTGCAAACCTCAGCCTGGCTGCTCTTGACTTCTCATTGATAAAGGGCTTTATTCTCACTTTGCACAACTTCAGCCCTGCCTGTTTCAAACCGTCCTCACATGTACCTTACCTCAGCTGCTATTTGCCATTCTTTTTGTAGGTCACATGATGTCATCCTACAGTTTATGACTGACATTCAAATGAGGTGGTGTCATCTTGTTCAGTGAAGAGTCGTTTTTGCCCTCTGCCGGTCTGTCGTTTTTTGTTCCTTATGTCTGCAGCTTGACCTTGTTCTTATGAACTGCTGCCTTTGAAATTTGAAGGATGTAAGCAACCTGAAGTTCATTGTACCCCCTCTGCTAGTAAAGCCAGAATTGAACCCTTCTTTTCCTCACTCAAAACTTTTCTTTTTAATTATTTTGGCACAGTTATTTCATTCCACTTACATTTGAGGCTCTCCAGCTGATCATATCGCAAGAGGATAGTGATGACTATAAAGTGTTTTTTATACTTTTCCTTGTTAAATAACATTTGGTTCAGGTGATGATCTAATCAGTACTTCATTAAGCAGAATGAGATGTGTGTGTTGTGATTCAACACACTGGAATGGAATGGCTGCCATAAATGTCGACATGCTGATTTAGGAAAATGTTGAGGTCTCTTAATTTTTTCAAGAGCTGTATATATAGTGAGTTTTCAACTCATGCCTACCAAGAACCCTTAGCTGTTATAAATTCACTGTAAACCACAACTTCTTGGGATTCATTACTTTATTTTACACCCAATAGCATTAAAAAACTACAAAGGCAGCAACTTGACTAAAGAGAGTTTACGAAAGAGTTTTTATCTGTAAAATTTTTATCTGTATAAATGTAAATGAACCTCAATTTTAAATTATGCTTTTCACAATACATATCGTTTCAAATCTTTTTTACAGAAAACGAAATTTGTAAATGATGGTACAGATTATGTAGTTGGCCTATATTGTGTATGCATTTAAGTAATGCTCATTCCAAGTCCTTACAGAGGTCAACATCATCTCTACAAAGTGGTGGGTCATCTTTAGTCATCTTAAGTTGCTGGATCCATAATGCACCAGGTGTGATCTGTATTACGAGGTAGAAACTGGAGGCAAAAAGAGAGTAATTACAATAATAACATAATAGCACAAGATTATCTTTAGAGTTTTTTCTGATGTAATTGATAAACAAGAGAAGAAGAAGATGCATTATGTGAATGCTTGTTTAATTGAGATTTGAATTGTGAGTGTGTCTGATCCCAAAACAGTGTCATGAAGACTTAAAGAATTTAGGAGCCAAATGTGGAAACATACCACCTTTAGTGGACTCTGCAATTCTACGTACTACCAAAAGTTTTTGTGATGTACCGTTGGCTTGTAGCATGATAAAAGATCATTTAAATATACAAGAGCTACCCCTATAAGGCCTGGTAAGCAGCAAGTAGCAATGTCTTGTATGTCATACATAACTGGACAGGTAGCGAGCGTAGAGATAAAATCAGGGTTCTATGATCATATTTCCTGGATCTGGTAAGGACTTTAGTTGGATTTTGGACATGCTGCATTGGCTTGCATATTGAGAATGCTGAACAACCTAGTAGTTCATTACAATAATCCATTCTGGGGGCCATGAATGCATTAATTAGCTTTTCTTCTTCAGGAATAAATATGTTCAGCAGCGTGATGTTTCTAAGGTGGAAGAAGGCTGTTTACTTTTTTTGGCTGTGGTAATAGTTCATCTTTCTAGTTGAAAACTGTATTCTAGAAGATTCCAAGCTAATTATACTCCATAATCAGAGTATACATTTCCCACAGTGCAAATGCAAAAGATGTGCTCTGTGAACTGTATGGGGCTATTAGTGAGCTGCGGAATTCAAACCCAGACGGTCTGTTAATTGTTGCCGGATATTTAAACCATGCAAATCTCAAGTCAGTGCTTCCTAAATTCGATCAGCATGTGGACTTTGCAACGAGAGGGAAGAACGTGCTGGACCTCGTTTAAACAAACATCCCCGGCGCATACCGTGCGGAGCCCCGCCCCCACCTCGGCTACTCAGACCACATCTCTGTTATGCTAATCCCAGCATACAGACCGCTAGTCAGATGCTTGAAACCGGTTCTGAAGCAGGTGAAAACCATGAGAGCCATCTCTGCTCTTCAGGACTGCTTTGAACACACTGACTGGCACGTTCAGGGAAGCGGCAACTGACGGCAACCATAACCATACTGTACATAGGCTGCTTCTCTTATGTTTACTATACCACATTGGCCATGTAATCATGATTTCCTGTTACACTATTACACTATTAGGGACCAGCAATCTGTGCAGTGCCTCTAAGAAAAGCCTTCACAAATTGCCAAATACCTTTTTGAGACAAGAAGATGAGAGAAAGAATGGCAGGTACTATCCACAATCGACCTAGACCAAACATAAAAAGACAGTCATTTTGTGCCTATCAAATTAATATATAGGTTTGTGTCTAATTTTGTTTTGATGGTGAACCATGCCCTGCTCCAATGAATGGACTGGAATAAGGTAATCAATGGGAGAATAACTGGTTTCTGGTCCACAGAGAAGTTGCTATGGAAATGCTGATGCCCTCCCCTGTGGGGATGTCTTCACCTCTCCAGGGTGCCACCAAACAAGACCAGCTGCATCTAATAAAGGTGGCAGCTGTTTTTACATGGAGACAAAAAATGACATTGTAAGGACAGTTTATGAGCTGAAGAGCTGCATATAGCTAAGCATTTGTCATTTGCAGCAATAACAGCAACAAACATACAGAAAGATTAAGCTTAACATTCTCCTTGAGATTTTTCTATACTCCGCATCCATCAACACCATTCTTTACCCAGGTTATGATTTAGCATTGATGATTTAGATTGGAGGAGTAATAGTTAAAACAAGCAATAGTACAAGTAGAATTCTGCTGTATTCACAAAGACCACAATCTTGATTCTTCATAAAGAACAATTCTCCATATCACACACATTCAAGTATTTCACTGCTTGGGTAACCAAAAAAGATTATAGCATATAGCATTATAGATTATAATGAACTATGGCATAAATAACTGTGTTCAGTCATTTTACATGTGATCCCTTCCTTTCCAAAGAGAAAAAGTGAGGTTCAGAAAATGAGGTACATTTGAAAACAGACCTGATGGTGATAGTCAGAGCCCACAGCTTCTCAGACGGTTTTAACTGAAAGCACAGTTCAAATTTATGAACTATGATGAGGTAAAAACATATGTAAACATCATACGGAGTAATGTTTCAGGCTTGTTCACTTCGTGTTAAACATCTTTCCTAAAAGCAGAAAGAACCTGCAGTGATCATATTTGTAGAGCAGTGGAAACAACAACACCTGGACACCAATAATCAGGACCATGAAACAAATTTATTTGAAATGTTGTGTAAAACATCAACAAACATAATACAGCTCCATCTACATCACAATGTCAATTGAAAAGTCCTTTCTTTTTCTTTGTTCTCTTCACTGCTATAGCAGTTCCTGAAGTATTTGGACCTTTAGTCCAGTTGGGTAGTTTCCTCTTCATTGGCTGACCTGAGATCTGTGGGAAAAAAAATCTTCATAAGTCTGTAGTTCTTCCTTTTGCACATAACAGATTTAGCAATTGTAAAACTGTATGAGGTCAACTGTAATCAATTATTCTGTTACAAACATCGACTCTATTGTGCTACAGAAACACCATGTCTTTACAGACGTTACAGATTTGCTTTGACAAATCAGATAAATCTGTAGAGCCCTTTAATCTAGATCTACTAATTCAGTTGCTTTAAGATTGCTAATGATTTCATTCTTGAATTTATATTGTTTAGGGATTTGTGGCTTCAGTAAGAAGTAAACAGGTGTGTTCAGGTTGCTTTTCATGAATTCAGTCAGTAAGGTACTCTGCAAGATGTAAACACAAATGACTCATCTGTCCCATCCACATGAATGAAGCAGCACAACTGCAGACTGAAAAATATCTGTAAATACCTTATGATTAAGTTCAATCATTCTTTGTACTTTATAATATAATACAATAATATTTGTAGTTTCATTTTATTTTACATTTGATTATTTGGTTTCGTATTTCTAAATGCAGAATTTTACTTCACATTGAAGCAGTGTTGATCAGCATAATACTTTGTGTTGTGTCATTTTTCTATGGATAATCACTTTACTGGTATTGGTGAAACACTGGTGTGCTTCAAACCTTATAAACAACGCTTTTAGAAGTGAAGGATGTGTCCACGCGAAGAGTCCAGCTTACATGACACAGACAGCTGCATCAACACAGGAAAACCCCTCACAGTTCCTCACATACCATTTATCTGACCCTCCAAATTTCATTTCCCTCCAGCAGCTCCATGTCTTTCAATAGTTTAGTCTTCAAACTAAATCTGTGTCACACCAGATCAGATCAGGCTGTGTCCAGAGATAAATGACCTCATATTGATCTACAGGTTTGTGTCACAGCAGTACTTAACAACAGTGACAGACAGGCTCTTAAAACAAGCTCTTATCTCCACATGTCCATAAAAGCATGTTCAGATGTGTGTTAGGCACATATTCATTCCATTGTAAACATCACACACATGTTTACAAACTCCTAAAAAACTAAAAATGCTGAAATCCCGTCACAGCTCTCGGACTCCTGTGAAGATCAGACGAAAAACACAGTGACACCAGTTCTGACCTTATGACCTGAATGGCTATGAGCTTCCAAGGGGAGGTGTCGGGTAATAATGAGTGTCAAAGGTCAAGCAGGGGTTAAAGACAGTTCATCCAGGCAGAAAGGAACCAGAAAAGACATCTGCATCTGTTGATTTTAGAGGACTGAGGCTTCAGAATACACCCTAAAAAACAGTCTTTTCACAAGCTGCTATCAAAACACATGAACTGATTCAGAGCACACAAACAGACTGATTTGAGATCAGTGAGCTGAGCAGTGATCAGTCTTTAACTGTCAAGATATACACGTAATATTATGGAGTATCAATAAGGGTTTTTATGTTTTATAATTCTTTTAAAAAAGTATTCATACCCCTTGAACTTTTTCACATTTTGTCACCTTACAACCACAAACTTAAATGTATTTTATTGAGATTTTATGTGATAGACCAACACAAAGTAGCACATAATTGTGAAGTGGAACAAAAATTAAATATGGTTTTCAAAATTTTAAGCAAATAAAAATCTGGAAAGTGTGGCGTGCATTTGTATTCAGCACCCTGTACTCTGATACTCCTAAATAAAATCCAGTGCAATCAATTGCCTTCAGAAGTCACCTAATTAGTTAAGAGTCCACCTGTGTGTAATTTAGTCTTAGTAT
>JAZGTJ010011137.1:0-15199 GCA_036877575.1 Botia almorhae
GCCACATCTGTGGTGGACATTTATTGAGGAGACGTAAACAAGAGAGAGAGAGAGAGAGAGAGAGAAATAAAAGGGAGAGAAAAAGGGTCAAAAACCTTTATTACAATCATATCTACTGACCTTAGTCTGACAGTATTAACCCCTAAAGCCCCGTTAGCAAAATAATAAGACTGTTAACCAGAAATGTATGCCTATTAACATGTATTACACTAGACATTTTATGCAATAGCATTAAAATTAAGTCACTTTAAAAATCAATACTAATCAATAATGTACAGCCAAATAGCACATATATTTCGTGTCATCCACAAAATAACCAGTTGCATACATTACATAACATTCATTTTGTTTGCTTTCTCTCTGGTAAAGAACTACAAAATATATGATTAATCACAATAAGAAAATAATCTACTACTATTATTATTAACAATACTTCTGTCTTATACTGTATGTTTCGGAAAATTGTACTTCCAAAACCTGCTTATGTACCCCCGTGGTGTGCATATACCCATAGTTGGGTATCACTGTCGGTAAATTTAGTCTTGTACGTTTTTTTTAACAGGGCATAATTGTATTGAAACCTGACAATTTCACACACAAAAATCACCTGTGGGTGCAAGAGATCATCTCACCTCACTGAAACAATTTTTAAAGTGTGAGAGTCAAATGGTGAGTGACAAGTTAGCCGCCTTCACAGCGGAAGGTGTTAGTAAATTATGAGAGGGGCTGTAACAGTGGGCCAGCTGAACGTGCTAAGTACACTCAAATGGACTCACTCACGGCCTAATGATGAGGCCACAAGCCTGCTCGCACCGTGTACACAGAGGCCCTGTGGTCTGAAGTCATGTCATTACCACAGACGCTCGAGAGAAAACAGAATCATTTCCGAAAATGACGAAGTGTGAAAGCGTCATTTAATTATTATAAAGGGAAATTAATTTCGATGCGAACAAATGCATGAAGTGGGCTATGAAAATGCAGTATGTTTTTTACCCAGCTAACAATTTTAAGTTGTGAGAACGTTTCCCTAACATTCGCATTAAGTAACAAAGACATTAAAATGTTCTAGGAACATTCAAACATTCACGTCCAGATTTTCAGACGTTGTATTTACGGTATTGCTTGGTCCTCAGAACGTTATTCAAAAATTGTTCATTTTTAAATAACATTTTTAAAACAAGATTTATGTTTTAAAATACACAACAGTAAAAAACATTCTACTAATGTTACTGCGAGAACGTTTTTGATAACTTTAAAAGAACTTTAGGAGAATGTTAGCCAACGTTCTGAAAATGTTGCCTGTTAGCTGGGTACAGTCTTAAAGGAACATCTTAACCCCCAAAAATATTTTTGGAGCTTAGCAAATATGATGCTGTATTAAAGAAAGGTAAATATGATAAAGGTAAGGAATGATAAAAAAAATCTAATTTTTGCAGAGTTTAAAGATCTCAGGCCATGTCTAATGTTTAGCGTGCTTCCTGTTTTGTCCTGCTATGCGTACGTGAAGAGATTAGACGTGGAGATCTGGACCCTGTGAGTCGGCCTGGGTCAGCTTCCTGCTGGAGAAGCTGAGGTTCAAAAATAAGAAGGAGAAAGTTAAGCTATGTTTGATAGCACGAGGTGTGAAGAACGCTAAAAAACAGGTTCTATGCTATTGTGTGTGTATGTGTGCGGGGGAAGAGGAGGGGTAGAGGTGAGATGACTGGTGAGTTGACAGTCAAAACAGCAGATTTCACCTATTAGGGTCGCAGGTAGGAGGGCTGAGGGGTGCAATTGATATCATTGTCACCAGCTAATCATAGAACAGATCAAATGACTCCTCAACCTCGCGTCTAATTTGGAATCTCTTTCCCAATCCCAAGACATAAATATTCCATTTAACTCACTGTTGGACGCTTTACGTTCAGACAAAAACATTGTGTGTGAGTGGTTGCACAGTGTGAGGCGGATATTGTGAGACTCGGAGCATCTGTGCGGCACCCTCCACGTTACACATGTAGAAACTCATATCGTTAAATTAAGCTCTTGGCTCAAGTCCAGCGTAAGGCTGCGAGAACAAAGAATTACGCTCGTCTGCATGCGCAACGAGACACAGCCCGCAGTCATGAAAAAAAGTACGGAGGACATCTCATTAATACCTCGATTGTTTCTCCTAAGCCGCAACGAGATTACATCGAGAGCAAATGGAGCAGTTTCTCTGCTTCTTCTGAGAAACGAAGACTCCAGTGATCTTACAAACTACAGAGAAAATCTCGCTAAAGTCTTAAAATGAATGATGAATGACCAAGTCTGCAATCAAAAATATCAAATCAGATCATCTGGATTCAACCATTTCTCATTAAAATCTCCGGAACTATAAATCTGAGTAGTTAAGTTGTCCTCCATGAAAGTTCTAAACCTGCAGTGAGGAACAGATGCGTGAGAAACATGTTGGACTGTTTTGAAATAATTGCCTGTTTATACATCTACACGGCTGATGCGTGGCCCCTTTTTTGTGGTTTGATTGGGTGACAGTGTGCCTCTCCTGCTCACACAGGCCTGAAGAGAAAGGTCTGCTCTGGTCCGTGTTCGAGGCAGGCGTGAAGATGCTTCTATTGATAAGAACAGTAGCTCCAGGGGGTTCCTCTAATCTTTCCAGGCCATCCAATTAGTGTTTGTCCGATTAAAAGCCGACCCCCATGTTTTTGTCGAGGGGTGGGGTGGGGGGGGGGTGCTGCATGCAGTCACCTGGGCCTGGTGGACAGCTGCAGATGATAAATTGTTCATTTGTTCTCCGGTAGCTGGGGAGGGCCCTGGGGCCATTACACAGCCCAGCATATGCACTGCAATTTTAAGCAGGAGCCAGAGAAGGCCCATCTCAGATTCAGATCAGAGCCAGAGGTCGAGTAGGGTCAGCTCTCATGCCATTTTAAGAGGGACGTTGGCTGCTGAGGCTGTAGCCTGGGAAACAGACAACGGTGACGGGGCTGAAATTATGGCAGATTAAGATCACAGAGGAAAGATGAATCGTGTTACGCGGCACGAGACTGTTTTCGCGCGGCACAGCCTGCCGTGATTTTGCACCAGTAGAATAGTGAAGACACTGATCCACCTAACAGGGAATGTTCTTAGAACATTTGTTAATGTTCTCTAAAAATTCTTATCAAAAACGTTCATGCAGTAACGTTAGCAGAACATTTTTGAACATTATATATAATACAATATCAAAAACATTATTCTTATGTTGTTAGTGGAATGTTTTAAAAACATCACAGAATTAAAAATGAATTGGGTCTTATAAGCAAACATTTCAACAATCTTAATACAACATCTAAAAAGGGTCATTTTTTTACATTCCCAGAACCTTCAAAACAGAGTTTAATTACTAATTGGAACATTAGCGAAACATTCTTTCAATGTAAAATTGCGGGCTGTGTGAGCTACACAAAGCAAATAAGATTTCTGCTTGCACTCCTACAATTCAATAGTACAGAAAACAATAGCTTAAAAGATTAATACTGACACTTGCTGTTTTCTGCATTGATGTTAAGCCAGAGTAACATGGACCTGTCAACCGCAATAGCCTCTCTTATCCACTCAATTGATCATCCAAACAATTGATTCGACCTTTGACCTTGTGAGGGTTGGTCAAGTCCAAGTGTTAACGTGTGGACTCCCTTGAGGCCAAGATAATCAATCACGTAACTAATGAACGATTCTTTGCAAAAATACAAAAATATGAGAAAATAAAAGTATTTGGATATCATCACAAAAAAACCAGGCAAATACCCAAATTTATTTACACTTATAATTTTTGAAATATTTGAGATGTATATCTTGCTTGAAATGTATCCCGTAAGAACTTGCGGCTACTGTTGAAAGACAATCAATAAAGAAACATGCTTTTTGGCGCAGAAGTACCAGCAGGGGTTAAAGAGAAAGTTCACCCAAAAACGGGTGGTTTTTTTGCATTATTTACTCATCCTCATGTCATTCCAAATCTGAATGACATTTCTGCTTCTGGGAAACATAAAAGAAGATATTCTGAAGTACACTGGTAACCAAACAACAGTGAACAGTGAAGTGTCTCTTTAACTAGCCTATGCTATTTAACTGGCTTCCAAGCTTAAAATGTATTATGTTTTGATTAAGATTCTGACAAGAAATATTTTCATCCTCAGAATATTACGGTATGCGCTGACGAACAGCAACGCCCGAAATATTTATTGAGGAACTAAACGGGGTCAGTTTAGATTTCACGGTTTCTCTTTAGGAATGCGTGCGGCATATTGAATATCCAAAATATTCACGTCATAATCGGGGGCTTGTACGCTTGACGGCAGTTGGAGTACGGCTGCGGCAAAAAAATAAAAATAAAGCAGGACAGAGAGAGACTAATGTGAGAACTGCCGAATTTCCATACCTGATCTGCTGGTGCAGTTGTCAAGAGGTTGGGGTGAAGGCCAATCTAGCTGGAGAGGAGCATGGATTAAAGTCTTTGAGATATGGATCTGTGGGCTCTCTCACTCTGAGTACAAGGCTTAAGTATCATATCCGTGGACAGACAGATCAATACTCAGCCTTTCTTTTCCTCCTCCTTCAAGGAGATTTTGGTAGAGCTTTCATGGGGTTCTCTGCCCTGCCCTAATGACACAGAGGGAGCAAGATCGTTTATACATCTCTTCGATCTCGCTACTCTTGATAGACTTCTACCGAACTGCTCTCTGATAAGTGTCCAGGAATACACCCATCTTCGCTCGCTGGGAAAACAAGAACTTAGAGAGAGAAGATCTTTAATAACAACCAGACAAAATGCCAGACAAACAAATAACACAGAATTGCCATTTTTGTATCTCTGACAGCTTTGTCAGTGGCCCACAGCAGATGCCTAGAAGCTAGAAGTTTTAAACACCAAAGGTTAGATGCGAGAACTGACCGAAAGTGAGAATTAAAGGGGGAAAAAAAATGTCTTAAATCTTGACCAGCCCTGAAGAACCCTTTCTAAGTGACCTTTAGTAATGCCAGATGCCTTTTTGATCACAGAATGAAAACAACATGAATCAAAACGATCGATTGACCCTCCAAGTCGAACAGAGGAGCACGTCCTACAAACAGTGGGGTTCATGACACCCTGGTGCTGTTCAATACAGCTGTAACACTACATTCAGCGAGTAAGCAAAACCCTCATCAAAGCCGCTGGGTTTGTAGGTGCTGCTTTTGGTGTAATGTTAATTACATTTAGTCTCAGATTTAAAGCATAAGTCGTAAGGCTTTTTGTTTTTGGTTGTTTATGATCACTGACTTTTATTATATGTAAAAGAGCCGTCAGCACATTCTTCAAGATTTCACCTTTAGTTTTGGGTCAAGAACGACATGCCAGCTAACAACATAAGGTTGTAAAAACATTTCCCTAAGTAACGACAACATTAAAAAAATGTTTTAGGAACGTTCAAAACGTCCAGTTTTATACAGTAAACATTACTGCATGGTTATAAGAACGTTATTCAAAGAATAACATTTTTGGATATATATGATATATAACATGCATAAAAATGTTCTGTTAATGTT
Organism: Botia almorhae; assembly: GCA_036877575.1. NCBI lineage: Eukaryota > Metazoa > Chordata > Actinopteri > Cypriniformes > Botiidae > Botia > Botia almorhae. The sequence continues at coordinate 5,548 of JAZGTJ010011137.1, forward strand.
ACTGCAAGAATGTCTTTTCAAGATAAATTACAGAACGTTAGAGAACAAACCCTGTTAGCTGGGATGAGGGGGGGTAAATGTCAGAATTCGGGTGAACTGTCCCTTTAAGAGTTTACAATGGGTTTCAAACACTCTTGCATTGTCTTGATATATTAATTTTTGACAGAACAAAAGAACAAGCGAGAAGAAATCACTCAAAGTCCCTTTTATTGTATGATGCTGTGGGCCACCATTGAAATTTAATTTCATGCACCGAGTCAAAGATGCTCCTTGGCAGCCAGTTCAGGACACACAAGGATGAGAGAGAGAAAGAGGGAGCGAGCGAGCAAGTGAGAGAGATCGGTCTGATAATATTTCTTTTTCCTCTGTTCCCACTGACCTAATTGGAGCCAAATGGCCTTTTTGGCTATAATGCAGAGATCATTAACCGTCTTTCTTGGCCACTTCTATTTACTTAGAAAGCAATTTAAAGTTTCTAATTAATCAACACCAACCGTATGATGTCACTTGATAGGCATTCGGTTCCTACAAAATCAGAGCGCAGAACAGCTGCTTTAAATAGACACATTTGGGATGGATCTTACTGCCATGGAGATCACAACGCTTTCATTAGTTTTGTCATTTTGAATTTCCAGCCATGGCCGCCAAGAGGCTATTGCTGACACATTCTTGTGAATTGTAAAAAGATGCATTGGGCTCTTTAACTGGGTTGCCAGTCCTATCTTGGCAGGTCAGGCTTGCTTACAGAGCCAGGAATTAAGTATGATTGCCCCGACAGCAAAGCCTGGACTTTGACGGACTGTTCTAAAAACAGAAAATTAAAAAACAAAAGGAATGATTTTTGGATATTAGCAAGAAGGTAAAGAGGCCTGTTCCCAAGACCAGATAACTATTTTTGAGTGTAAGAACGTTTCCCTAACGTTTCCAATAAGTAACAAAAACATTAACAATGTTATTTTGAAAGCTCTAGGAAAGTGTTTTAGACTGTGTATTAACATTATTTCTTGGTTAAAAGAACGTTATTCTTTTAACAATATGTTAACATATCAAACGTTTTTAACATTTTTAAAACATTCCACTAACTAATTAGGAATAACATATTTGGTAAATGATATATATATTGTTATATATGGTAATGTTCTACTAACATTACTGCAAGAACTTTTTGATCACCTTGTGAGAACGTTCTGAGAACATTCTGAGAACGTTCCCTGTTAGCTGTGTAGCCTTTAAACACAGGCAGGAAACAACAATATAGATTTTTAAACTAAAAGGTGATCTGGTACTTGAATGTGCGTTCTAACAGTGTTTATGTAGGAAATTCAGATTGAAACTATACAGCCAGCAAAACAGATGAGATAACAACAAACGTCTATCGTTCAAGCAGACAAACCTTCTCTTGATCTAATGTTCTGTGTTATGTGAGTGATTTTCACATACATAACATACATTACTGCATTGTAGAGGAAAAAACTTTATAATATAACCGTTAGATATATAGTTAGCATTAGCTGTACTTTATTATGAAGATGTTTTCTTTAAATAAATAAGAGCATGAAATTGTTTACAGAAATCGTGACCGTCCCGCAGTGTCTGTTTGCTGTGGTTTTTAAGCAGCGACACTGTGGCAAAACTACCGTGTTGCCTTGATTACAAACGATATGCTGTAAATTACTGTGTCCAAAGCGATGAATATTTCCTCAAAACTTATCACTGAGCCGGGAAGGGATGTTTTCTTTAGCAGTCTGAGAAACAAAAAGCACAATATCAAAGTCTGAGGCCTCAAACTGCATCTGGTTTTTCTCTTGTTAACATAGGGAGAAAAAAGCCAATACATACGGTTTCATTTCACGCTCATTTCCTTAAACTTTGATTTTGGACGCATCTCCAGCTCTGGCACAGAAATATTATCTGTCTGGCAGATTGTTACGCAATGCTTTGCAATCATTTCAACTTAAACGTAGGCAAGTAGGTATTATTAACTTAATCTTTAGCCCACTGACACGCCTAGGTCAGAGAAACCGAGACTAAAAGCTTCGGAGGAGCTCATTATGAAAGGCATGTCCGATCCTGTTCTTTTTACCTGTCATTTTCCTTAGGAACTTTCCTGTCTGATTTGGACTAGAACAGGTCTCAGTTCACCTCCATGTCTGTTCATCGTGACTGCTGGCATCTCGGGCGTGATTTATGTGTGCAGTTAGGAGGCGGGATTTGTCTGAAAACAAATGCAAAAGCAAATAAATTCAAATGTCTGCATGTGTGTGTCTATTCATCTATGCCCAGCCCCAACCAATTTTAAAACTGACAGTGGCTGATTTATCTGCCCACAACCTTTGTTTATTTAACCTAAATGTGTTTTATTTGAACAGGAAAGGAGTAGGGAAATGCAATCAGGAATTGTCACAAGATAAATTCGAACTTGCGTCACCCGTTGAGCACCACAGCTCAATGTGCTGAAGCTCACCCACGAGCTGCTACGCCACAGCCTCAGCCTAAAATGTTATTTTGATAGTCAAGGGCACAATGTTTTGCAAAAGATCTTACAATATACAAAGACTCTCAGAACTTCGAGGACAAATCGCACTAATCCTGCTATCGCAAATAAATGATTGCTAATCACTGTCCTCCTTTTGTAAATGTATGTGACTCTCAGCAGCGGTTTGTGAGATATCATTAATGAAGTCAACATTTATAGGCATCGCTCAGAGACTTCCACACGAGCCGTATATGAGCTGATTGCTCCGTCACCCCTCCCAGTAGAGCTTACGCATTAAATTCAGTCGCATACCCTGTCTGAACCCTATATGTGCTTCAAAGAGGCAAAGTCTAAATTAGTATCAGTAAATTAAGTGGAATATAATAACTTAATTAACAGCCGGAGAGCATAATCAATTTGGGAACACGCCGTTAACTGGTATTACATAATGGGACGTCTTTATTGCACAGTTCAGTTTCTATCTATCCTTTCAACAGTCACGCATGCACACCCCTAGTGGTGCGAGGCTGCCACTCGTCGCGGAGTCAGAAATATATCAGTGCCGCCGCAGCTGCAGTAAATGCACATATTGAATTTCTTTTATTCCACTTAAAACAAACTTTGGCTGTAAGTATTACCAAGCCAGCCAATCAAAGGCTTGTCAGAGGATTAGTTCCATGCGCATACATCCATTAAAAAAATGTGTTAAATATTGAGAAAATGAACAGCTGCTGCTGGGCCAACAAAGTTTTCAAGTGCGCTGTAAGAAAAAAGGGGTCGGAGGAATGAGATCGGCAGGGCCGTATGGCAGCCATTATCTGCGTCTGATTAAAAGCACAACTCCTCTTTAAGCTGGGACACACACACACACACACACACACACAAACAAACTTTAACCTCACACACCTCTTCCAAGCCACAAACCACAGATATTCCTCTAGTCTGTGTCCTATTTAGTCATATACTCGCTCATGAGTTTTGCGGTCATAGCCGTTTGCATCTGAAGGGAAAATGAAGCAAGGAACCAACGACAGAAGAGGAGAGGAACGTGGATCGTTGCAAAATCCCGAAAAGTTATTGCGATGGAGCGTTACGATTCTTCCATAACTGCTGCTGGAAGCCGGATTAAAAATAGTGTGAGCAGAAGGTTGTGGGTGTTCTGTGCGTCTGTGTGAAAATGTGGTAAAATCGTCTCTCTCTCTCCGTCTCTTCCCCTGACTGTCTCTGTGCCTGTGTTTTTTTTCCTTCATTTGAATTTTGGCTAACGTCCTCTGCCTGAGATGTGCATGCTGCTAATTCAGCAGTGTTGCAATCTCTGTACTAAGACACTGAGTAAAGGGCGTCGATTCTTGACAGCTGTCACCGGGAAGCCAAAAGAACAGTTGCCCAAGAAATATTTTGCTTCTGCTCTTAATCACATCAATACCTAGAAGCTGAAGTATTCTGTGGGCAAGGAGAGGACTGCAAACCTCACCTGACTGCAGAAATTTCTCACATACATAACCAACCATGTTAATACACAAGCAACCCACAACTAAATATGCAGCATCATGCTTCACAAATCTATCTATCCACACACACACACACACACACACTATACGCACACATTTCAAATGATTTAAATTGTCATACTTGAAATCCACAGTATTTAGAGAGAGAAACAAGTGAGCAAGATGCATCTCGGTTGGTAAAGCTACCACACACGAAAACCTTTTTCTTAATGTGGGTGTGTCCAACCTATTTGCACGTGCAGCTATTTGCGTAATTATTCTTAGTAAATCAGCCACAATACGCCCCCGAAGCACACAAGCAATTTGTTAGATTGCACAAGCAAATTAGTACCCTTTATTTGGGATCTTGGAAAATCAAGGCAGTGTATTCCAAAGTACCTGTGCAAAATGATCACGTTAGAAGAAAATAATTCCACTTGCTTTCTCTGCCTCCTCGCACAGGGCGCTTATTCCCCGCTTGCTTTAGAAGTAGCTGAATTAGTCATTAGCATTTTTCTCTCTGCATAATGTGAATTCTGTGGAATGTGACACTTGCGTTACTTATTGACCACTGTTCTAACATAATCTTCACATCTCGGCAACCTGCTCTGTGACTCAGGAAACCCCGCCGTGTTGAGAGCATCTACAACATGAAAAGCAAAAACAAGCGCTGTGTGTAACAGCTCAAACAGGCGGTCTCTTAGTGCAGAGATAATACAATAACAAATGCTTCTGGACGTTATCGTCTGGCCTGAACCAAGGTGGTGACTCCATCCAAGAAATTTTTATGTAGAAATTATTTTGAAAATTACAATAATTATTTTAAGTAGATTTATGTTTATGCATTTAGCAGACGCCAGATCTTCTTTGCACTCAAAGCACTTTACACTGCATTCAAGCTATACATTTTATCGCAACCCACAACCTTTGCTGCTACTGCAATGCTCTACCAACCCAGCTACAGAAACCCTCAAGATTTTTGTTCATTTTAACCAAATAAAGTTACGCATTGCAACTTTAAATATGATCAACACAAAAAAATAGCCTTTAGCGTTTTGTACAGAACAACATTTTTGGATCACAGTTTAACTCTGTTATTTAAACAATCTTGGTCTTCTATATGTCTAAATGACTTTAAAAAATTAATGTAAAACAGAAGAAAATGAGAGAATCTGGAATATCTACTTTTGAGTAAACACTACAACGGTACTATGCTCTCAGATTTGGACTGCCTCAGGGTTCCCCATTCAAACACGGAGATTGTATTCTTACACTGAATATACAGATAAGGACTAGAGAGGTGAATCAGAAGCTGAGAGAAAGTGAGGAGGAAACAAGCAGGGGAAGGTTTATGATGGTGAGAAAATATCTGATGTCACATTGAAAAGAGCAAAACAGGAAGTTGAATTTTGCAGAATGGTAAAACGGAAGTTACTTTTCAAATACTAAAAAAAACTAACTAAACAACTTCAGGTCTCCAATTGCTCCACATATAATCTTGTTGCTCTGTAGGAAAAACAATTGTGATATTAAAAAGATGTATTTTCCTACGCATTATCATACACAGTATTGGTGTTCCAAGAATGACAGTTTTAGCAGTTAACAGCCAATTACTGCTCATTGTGTATGATGGACAAGAGCTGAAAGTAAGACAGCTAAGCTAAACATGCTACAATTCTAACTAGCAGTGCCACGGGTCAAATTTCTCAGAGATCCAAAGAAACCTCTATCCGTTGGGACGGTACTTAACTCTTTGACTGAAGTGCTGAAGTCAAGCAGGAATATTAGAATAACAAAGGCTAAATGTGTGATTTGAGAGGGACGAGGTTTGGGGGGTTCATATGAGTGAAATCCAGCGATACAGGCAGGAGATTAGAGAAGTCAAAAGTGATCATGTGTAATTGGTTATCTCACCTCCAGCACCTCGGAAGGAATTATCCCCTGTAAGCCTCCTTAGACTCTTTAGTGGACTTCCACTGGAGAGAAGAAAAGTTTGCAGGCTTTGAAAAGACAATCTTAAAAATCTTTGTGTTACCTGCTCGCACCGATGATGAAAGAGAAGATACCCTGACAGCCCCCGCGACTCAGGTGCGCGCGTTTTAATATTCGCCCTCTCGCCCGACGTGCCTGAGAATAAACGCAAACTGTACTGTGGGAAAAACTCGTGCCGCGCGATTATTATTTACAACTTTTCGTGAACCCGCCACATAAGAAAACGTGAGAAGGATCCCTTTCAAGTGATCATCAGCGCTTAATTTGGATGTTTATTTTGACCATTAGTTTCCAGGCTCGGGTCTCATTGAAACCGCTAATCCCGAGGCGATGAGATACACAAAGAGAGAGATCAGAAATTATGGTATCAGAATGACTTAATGAATTAAGTGTTGTGAGCCTCATTTAATCAATATTGGAGTATCTGCCAATTAGCACTATTATTTCACTGGCAAGCGAAAATCAGGACCCTGCTAATTTATCAACGACTCCATCTTTCTTACTGGTAGCATTACATATGTGATAACAATGGTTAATTTTTGATTTTCCTGCTTTAAATTATAAGGGGGAGGCTAGATTCTAATTAAGCTCCATTGGAAGTGTTGATGAGGTTTAACTAGCAAAATTAATTAAAAGTTTTGTAAAGATTAGAATCATGACGTTTGGAGTATTTAATCAAAATGCATTTTGCAATTAATTAAATCCTCATTTGCATGTGTATGTTAATTTGTGGAAATAATTTGAAGCACATCAGCAGATTTGGTGCCCTATATCATCAAGGAAGAGATGTTTCTGGGACGCAAGAAAGGAGAAGCACTCCAGGTAGGAGATATCCAAGGTATGTGCTCACATCATCTGTTTCGTAGTCCTCAACCTGCTCGCAAACTGCAGATTAGCCCCAAAACATCCAATTTTCAGTCAATTCCCATTTCCACACTTATCTTCCAATCCTCTTAATTGAAGATATAGAGTGTTCGTATATTTCATGAATTAGCGAAGAATACTCTTAACTTAAGTCGGATTATGATTTCTGAAATCCCTTTACTCTGAGACGTTTCCAAAAATTCAGCTGCAGAAAAAAATGAAGCTAAAATCATTTGGGCTTTTGCATCATCACAAATTCACCGTCTTTTTTAGGTTTCGAAAACGCAGGAACATAACGGAATTCAATTAAGCTCATACAGTTCACGAGGCTTTTTGGGGTCGAGTTGAGAGCGAGCTTCTGTTCACGGACAACGAACATTGTTTAATTTGGCTCTCGCCCACTGGCTGATGGCTATTTTAAGAGCATTATGATGTATAACCTCAGGCCTCCTCTCAGGTTTTGTCTGCACTAAAACCATTTCAAACAGATGAGGTAACCAGTGGAATTCATACTGCATTATTGTAAGTGAAATTCATATCTATTTAACATCCTGTCATGACAATCAACATCAAAAATCAACTCAACGTGCTTGTGAATAGGCAATCGCATGAAATCGAAATAATTTATAAACACAGCTAGCTGACAGAGACGTGTGGTAGACTTCTGAAATGAGGAGGCAAATCCAAATTCATGCTCCAGTTCCGATGATGTTTACACTGCGTCTGAATTAATGAACACCATTCACCTTAAACTTGGGCTTATTAACAAGCGACTACTCAGCTAACAGGAAACATTCGCAGAACGTTGGTTAACATTTTTTAAACGTTTTCTTGATGAAACATTCTTGCATTAAGTAGACCTTTTCTAACATTATATCTCATGCATCAAACACGTTATTCTTATTGTTCCTGAAAAGTTTTAAAAAAGTTACAAAATTTAAAAAGTTTGTTACTTAACAGAAACATTCTTACAACCTAAAATTGTTCCTGGGTATTACTTTGTGAATTTTATTAACATAGACAAATGAAGTCATAAGTTTTACGCAACTTTAAAAGTATTCATTACAATTATACAATATATCTTTCATTCATTATCATTTGGTCACGGGTTCAATTGCCAGGAAGTGCTTTGGATAAAACCATCTGTCAACGATATAAATATAACAAACAAAAAACTTGTTTCATTTTACTTTTGAACTGTTGATAATTTTTACATCCAAATATTTTTTCTCCTTAAAAAAAACGATCAGCTAGCAGATAAATACAGAAACGTCTCAACATAATAAAAAACATCAGACTGGCAACCGTTGGGTTCTGCAAACTCTCACTGCGCAGCCGAGTATCTGCAAACGATTTGTAAGATTCCTCAAACATCAGCAGAATGTAAACCGAGTTAGTGGATTTATTATAACATTTGCATCAGCCGTTACTCAGCTGAAGATTTGAATGTGGCCCACTCGCTCTATCTGTCAGGTCAAGCTATAGAACATCAGTGCTCACAGTACAGAAAGAGAATGACTGAGCAAAAGGTGACGCCACGGGGAGCGTGACGCCTCTGATCTGTGATCAGGTCGAGGAACACGAGGGCCGAGTCCTTTGATGGCCCAAACATATTTTATAGTGAATGAGAAGAGAAAGGTTTAAAACTGCCGAGTCATTCAGCGGTGACGTTTGATCCCTCATGCATTATAACACGAAATCAGAAGGGGAATCGGGTCCGCTGTGACATAATACACCATTTTGAAATGGGTTTTCATCTAATGATATCTGAAGAATGCTTGGCGCCTATGAGAGGGAGCTGGCGTTGAGCTTTGGCAACAACCTCCAATCACAATATCACTGCCATAGCACCACCAGTCACTTATGCAGAGAGAGAGAGAGAGAGAGAGAGAGAGAGAGAGAGAGAGAGAGACAGAGCTAGAGTTCTTAGGTATATAATTTAAACTGTTCCAAGCTGTGTATTAATGAACAGCATAGATATATATATATATAGTATAGATTCTCCATAGATATAGATCATCCAAAAGCAAGTTTTTCTTCATAACATACAGGTTATTTTTTACACATATATATTTTACACACACACAATGTTAATCAGATTTTCTATTCCCTTCCCCTGACAGAAAACTTTTGCCACCATTTCTTATTTTAAAATGAAACACAATTAATTATGCTTTCAAGCCTTTTGGTTAACGAGGACACAGGAAGTGTCCTTGTAAACCACGCTCATGTCATTATACATGTCACATATACACGTGTGTCCTCATAAACCACATATATCACACACACGTGTGCATGTTTGTTTAAAAAACGCTAGGATCATGTTTAACATTTATATGAAACCTAGATAAAATGGTGATGGTGACAGTTAATTTTGAAGGGTGTACTCCGTTACCTCCGTGTTCAATAAATATTTGATCTTCACTACACGCTATAAATAACAGCATAAAGCATTTTGCCTCTCTCATCTTTGAAGTGTCCATTTTCATTCTATTTCTTTTCACTGCATTTCTATGGAGGAACAGAACGGCCCACTTACAGACGCGCGCGCAGCCGCTCGCAGACAGAAGCACTACAGCCTCGTTCAAGGAATCAAAGATTCAAAGTTTGTCCACTTTGTCAATGACATCATACTGCCCTCTCTTGTCAGGCTGCGTTTCGGAGAACAGCGAGGGACTTATCCTCGCCTCTCACTGCTGTCTCCACAACAGCATTAAATGCTTGAATGGATGAGTTCTCATGTTTAGGACAACACGGGATTGTCTCGGCTTACGGTATGTATTTATATATTTATTTAAGCCGGAGCAAACGGGAACGCTGGGAAAATTCT
>JAZGTJ010011138.1:0-17260 GCA_036877575.1 Botia almorhae
TTTTTTTAACAAACGATGGCCACCACTCACTTTTCCAATGGCCTGGATTCAGGAAATTTTTTGTTCATTACATTCATAAACATTTTTAAAAAATGGTTTAGTAAAGAGTTTTAAGCCACGGATGAAACCAACCAGCGTTTCTGCATTTTATTTAAAGCAAAAGATTAAGATCCAAAACTGGGTGCTTATAACTGAATGTCAGTTTGCAAGATTAAACCAACCACAATGCGAACACGTGGGTTGGGCTGGAGGGCAGTGTGGTGTTATGAAAAGGTTCCATGGTTCAAAAAACTCGGGTGTTTTTTCAAAGCAGTACCGCGTCCCTCCAAAAGATGGCACTGTCCCGTCTCAAATAAAGCCTGCAGCACGGGACAGATTGAAGGCGAGGTATTGAAGTGGTTCTGTCTGTTTCACATGACACATCGTGGGGAAATCACCATGAAGCACAAAAGCATAAATCACTGACAGGGCTGCGAGCCAGAATTAGATCCAGGAAGCCAGACTGTTAAAAGGCCATATCCCGTATATACAGAAGAGTCTTTGGTCCTGAGGATATGGAATATGAGTCTGGGTGGAGAGGTGCTTTTCACCCAGATAAAAGGATCCAGATAAAGATGATACTCTATCTTCACGTGGGTGCCCTTGCAGAATAACCACAGGTGTATTTCAGCATTACATATGGACACCTGGTTTTAAATGCTATATCTGTTGTTTTATAACGTAAGATATTAGCTTCATTTAAAATGTTTATTTTAAAGAGTATGTTTTTACTGTTGCAATATTATTATAAGTTGTATTATTATTACTGCATTGTTAAATGCCAAAGAATATGAACAAAATCAGTTTTTGAGCAAATGCATAGTAGATTCGTGTTTAAAACTCCTTACCCCAATGTATAATTTGTCAGTTTTGTTTCATTTGACTTCAACGCAAGTAATGAAAAGTACGCAAAGTACGCTGCAATTGTATGTTTCAAACAGAGATGGCGACAGAGAGGCGAAAGTTACAGATTGCAGCTTTAAGCATATCCCGCTGTATAATATACATTTTGCACACCAGTTCCCAATCTTTTCTTGTCTCCTAATGCCCTCCTTTGATGTAATGTGGGTGGTGTGTGTTTCTCGGTCTGCCTGAGCATTTGTGTGGATAACAGATTCGGGTTGAACAATGAGGTCACTCTGCTTGAGTCTCGCACACCGTGTGCAATGAGAGCGAGAGAGGTTTATAGTAAACGGAGGCTAGGGAAGGTAAGGTGTGAGGTTGAGAGCAATCAGAGGGTTCGAGGGAACAAGAGGAGCCCTGGATAGGGTGATTAGAAGCTGTGAGGGAGGTTGGGAAAAGGAAGCCATGGATGGGGTAATTACTCTTGTTAAATTAGTGGGTAATACCGTAAAGAGGAATAGTGCTCGGAGTGAAGTGTGATTGGGTATTCTGCAGAGCTCCTGTGTCGTCTATTCACCAGACAGGCTGCTGGGCCCAGAGCCAAAAGAGCAATTAGTGGGACAACAGGGCTTCCATGTGGGGGAGGAGTCTTGGGCGGGGCTTCTGTTGGGAAGGGTGGGGCTTGGCATTTTTAAATGGCTTCATATTACAAAAGATTAAGCCATTTTTTAATAGAAAAAAGGTACCTACTAAAATTTAAAACTTAAGTTCAATTGCTGGCTTACATTTGTAAGTAAAACCAAACTCTGGTTGTTCAACCACTTTTATTACTAATTAAAACTAGTTACGACTAATTACTGATTAAGTCACAAAATCATATAAACATTAGTTGGAAACAAAACAATTTTTATTTTCTAAAATTGTATAATATCACAGTTATTATTAAAATGCCAAAATATAATTCAGTTTTCATAATTATGTGAATAAAATCTTGAACCATGAGGTTTACCACCTTTTCCAGTATTATACAAGACAGTACAGTATTGTAGTACTTCCACAAACCTTGACCAATTGTTTAGATATGCCTGAATTAAGTAGATGTGGCTGTTTTAGCTAAATGTATGTATGTTCAAACTATACACTTTCACACTGAATAGTGGTGGCTTTCCGTTGCCCAACACACAGCTGAGTACACTCACAGTACAGTGATCCTCCTCTTCTTCTGTTCACTTCATCATTCCTCTCGCAGGTGGCAGTTCAGGTAACAACTCTGTCCTGCATTGCCTCCACCTCGCGAGTGACACACACACACACACACACACACACACACACACACACACACACACACCGTCCTGCAGTCTAATGAAGGCAGATAAGAAAATGACTAAAGCATTTCCCCCATTTTTCTAGTTGGCAGAGTGAAAGGACAAAATAAACAGGGAGAAAGAGAGAGGAGTAGATAAAGGAGAGAGAGAGAGAGCCTGTCTGAAAGCAGCTGCTCCACTTTCGCAGTTCTACTTTTTTTTTTAGGGAAAACCGTACACGTTAAAGGTGAAATGTGTCATTTCTGCACCACTAGCTTCACCAAGTGGAAATCGTTTTGAAACAGGTTTTCTGTATGTCCCAGTCTGCCATTGGTTAGCCAGATGGTAGTCCCGCCCCCAAATCACAACATTGGTTAAACCAGTATTGCTCTATGGAGCTGCTTAAGCCAACATGGCAACTTTGGCATAGAGGTTAAAGGTTTATACTTAAAATCTATAGGAGGGAAAATCTATAGGAGTGTTTGTAAAGCAGAAGGGAGTACAAGGCTCGCAAGGTCAAATGAAGCACATTGCATTATGGGATACATTACCCAGCACTGCGCTGTTGTCTATTGCAAACTTGACCAGGTGTTAGTCCTCCAAATGTTTCATGTTTGCATACAGATGATTTGCATACCCTGCGCATGATGTGGTGGTTTTCTGTAGTATCAGTACTATCCAGACTTCCTGGATCTAATGTCGCTGTTGTTTTTCTGCATGTGTGTAATTTTCTACAGTGCCCCAGTGACGCCCACCTCTCCAAACACACCTAATAGCCCGGAGAGTCCGGCACTGCCAGGGTTTACGCCTAGCGCAGCCAAGCACACCTGCAACCACCTGCACACCATCGGAGGGGTCAGTGAAAATAAAAACATCTGCCACCGTTGCAACCAGAAGAAATGGCCCCTCATGAGGCGCTCGTCCAGCAAGAGACTGGACAGACGCAGTCACGTGGGAGAAGTCACAGTGTTGTCTGTGGGCAGGTTTGTGTCGTGTGTCATGTACATATATGCAGGATTTTACTCACCCTATGAGAACACCCCATAGAAAATACACCTGATGGTTATGACCCTAATTATGCAGGGCTCCTTTAAGACCTACTAGTTTACTAATCGTGCCCACAAAGATGGCTATGAAAATGTTTTTAGAAAAATTCCTAGTGTATGTAAATGGATTCGATTTGACTGGTTAGACTGGAATGGTTGTTTTGTTTGCGTGTGCACGTGTGTGTGTGTGTGCACGTGTGTGTGTGTGTGCACGTGTGTGTGTGTGTGTGCACGTGTTGTTTGTGCTTTGTTTGTTTGCGGCCTTTATTTTCCTTCTCATAGTCTCATAGTCATGTCTGTGCCTGATGAATGATGTTTAAGTATTAGTTACACACAGCTGTTTTAAAATGATTTCCATGTATATGTGTGTGTCCGGATATGCATGTATCAGTACAATGTGTGTGTATGTGTTTGATTGATGGACAGTGTCAACATTTAGACATTATTGTCCACCTGTCTTGTATATTTCATTGTGTATTTATGTGTGCATGTGTATCTATGAGCAGGTGTATATTATTATTATTGTTATTATTGTTGTTGGTTTTAGTGTTAGGTGGCAGGAGCACGAAAGTAAAAATCCTGTAAAACTGTTTTCGGATAACTTCACTGATATATATATTGTTCTCCAGATTCCGGGTGACAAAGTGTGACCCTAAATTGGCTCGTGAAAGGCGAACGTTGCTGATCACTGAGCCCAATGGGAGTGTCCCCCCGTCCCCTGCTACCACTGAGCCCCCTAACAACAGCACAGGTGCAGTGTCACAGGTGAGCAGTGTGTTCGTGTGTCCGCAAAGCTTGTATGTTAATTCCTAATGCAGTGTGTTTAATTATTATAGTTTCATTAGGGATAAGATACAGCCGGCGGATTGTTACCCTGAATAATCCGAGACCAAGTGATAAGGACCCTGGCTGGCTTATCACATGAGTAAATTATTGGACTAAAAAAAACCTGATTCGAAATATGTTATTAGCTCGTTTGTACGAATACAAACATTTCGCAATGAAAAAATGTTTCTGCTTTAAACCAAGACATGACACTGAAACAAGGCGAATATGCGATTGGGTTAATCATTTGTAAATATAATCTCAATATTTGAATAATTAGGCATATTTATATTTAATTTATTTATAAGTAAATTATTTGTAAGGTCAAGATAACTCGCAGTACCCGGATGTCCCTGCGTAGGCAGTTGTTATCCAGAAATAACATGTTGGAATGTTGTGACTGGTCAATGTTAATCAAACTAGCCATGGGTTTATAGTTTTATCTAGTATTATTTTATTGTAAATATTATTATTATTATTTAATATGATTTAATTCTTGTTTCTTTGTCTTCAGGTGAAGGGGACCAATCCAAAGTGACATCTGTAAAGTCTGACAGCTTCTAAGCAACATTTTAAAAAGATTTTAATCCGGAAGTAGCACTTCCAAATATGTTTAGGGAGGAAAAATGCTTCAAAGTATAATAGACACGATAATGGAGGAGTAAAGCCGGATGATGGGAAACGCCGTGAAACCTCCGGTCCGATGTTTGATGTCTCGGTTGCGAAAAGCAAGCAGAAGCCATTTTACATACGTTAACCCGTCACCATGACAACCCACATTTCACAAACATACTCTCATTATCGGTGACTAAAGAGTGTCAATGGTTAATCCAGCCAGGCGCTGTAGTCGGGTATCTTCGTCATGTGCCTCTCTAGGATACTTCCAGAAAGTGGGAAGAGTGTTTTTGTTTTTTTTGCAAGCTGTGATAAACAGAGCCATGAAATCTCTCACTGGTTACAATTCAGACCAAATAGGTTTTTTTTTACCTTAACCAGCCACTGATTACACTTGCTCCCCTCACCTTTTCACTTTGGTTTTATATTGTCAGGTAACATTTTTGCGTACATTAGAACTTGCGTGTTTAATATATTAGTTTATCAGCTTCACACCTTCGTTGATGGAAGTTTGTTCTGTGATGTCTTAACTGGTCTGGATCAGGTCACTGTGATGTCGCATTTCACTACCCTGCCAAACTCTTAACGGTTCGGGATTGTAAAGCATTCTTCATTTATTACGATCACGGAAAAGCAATGTTGTAGCTTGCATGCGTTTTAATCACTCCAGATGCGCACTTAAGAATATATGCCTAAAGTATAAACTAGATGAGACAATTTCCTTCACTATACTTACTATTAATATAACGTAGCTAAAAACAATATATGGTACCTCATACAAAAAGCTTAAAAGTGTCTTTGCTTTAGTGCCAAGTATAGGCAAAGATGCCAAAAATAAGTGAATTTTAGTAGCTGTGGGGACTGGGAACTGAGCGTTTTAACCAAAACAAATGTCCAATAAATATATATTTGAAATTGTATTTTGCCTTTTATTAATGATTTTGATGTTGTGCCATTAATTTAGTTTTTAAGGTTTACATGAAGTTTTTCCGGTAAACCTATTAAATGCCTGTAATGGGTTCTGTTCTTACCAGCACTTCCAAGTCCTTCTTGTGTTAATTTCAACAGTTTTTCCAAGCCATGCTATTTAAATGTGATTTGAAGGAATTCGGACTGAAATATTATCTGTACAAAATTTGGACTGTAATATCTTAACTGTATAGGGATATTTTTATTAGCGATTGCCTCATGAATAGGTACTTGGAAAATAAATTTAACACACATATAAAAAACATGTACAAATGTGTGTAAAATTGGAACGCTGGCAAAGGTTTATACAGAGTTGTTTAAAAAGTATGCCTCAGAGGAGAATGTATTGTTATTTTGCTGATTTTTTTTGTATGCGGAATTTATACATTAAAAAGATTAAACACAAGTTTGACTGATTGTTTAGCTTGCTTCTGTTACCTCAAAACATTGTCAACACAGATCAGAACTTGGTTTCTGCACTCGATGTTCTCGTACATTTGTTACAATGACCTTTCTTGAAATCTGTTCAGTGCAGTTTAAAGGTAATAATGAGAATTCTTGGAAACGTTTCTGCAGTGTATCTTCTGGATGTCCTTCCAACAAACCTTCAGAGTCTTCATCCATAATCGGGTATGAGGAGCTGTAGGATCTGTAGTCCATTTCCAGAAGGTTAAACAACAGCACGTGTCGGTTAATAAACGACTGGAGCGGAACTAATGACCTTAGATCTGAACCCTTTCCAAAACTCTGACCTTACAGTTTTATCATTCTCATCTCTGAAATATTCAGTATGTGACCTTAATGAATTACATGCATTATGTGAGTTGACGAGTGTATTTGCATTTCATGCATCAGGATATTTCTAGGAACTAACCATCATTAAGCAACAAGAATTTGCAGTAAGCTGGTGTTTGGAGCATATAAATGGTTAACCAGCTGTAGAGTATTATTAGTTTGGATATGTTTTGGGATTAGTAAATCATTAATTCCAGCCCACACAGGCTTTAAAGAGAGATGAATGCTCTTCGACTCTGTTGCAGTCTTATTCAAAAGGTTTAATGTCAGCAATTTGTTTTTGCATGTTCTTGCTTACTTGTTTATAGTACCTATTCTTGTTTATAGAATAACCGGGACTGGATCTTTCTATATTATGAATCTCCTTGGGTTTGGCTTTAAAAGGAACTTTAGAATTCAAATCTAGGTTTAAAAACCAACACACTAATGACGTAAAATGGTGTTTTTAACTTTTAATGACTGGTATAATTATTCTGTCCTTTCAAAAATATTAACGTTCAGTCTTTCTAAAACTGAAAACTCATACTAAAAGACAAAAACAATTTCTGTAGCTTGGAATTGTATAAACATTTAATTGCTTATGTTAATTTTATTGATCACTCTCTCAGTATGTACACACTATTGGTAAATTAATGATTTTTGTCGCTTTATAATCAAGCCTGCCAATCCTCCACCATAACTAAAACCTTCAACCTAATAGATGCGTACTAACTCTCAACTTGTGTGAACATCAATATGTAGCTATTCCCGTCTATTCCTGTCCTTTGTTCCGTCTTTCTGGCCCCTGTTGTCAGTGCTCTGATTTGAGCCACAGTCACCCACATGATGGTAGACACTGCCGTCAACAAATCATGCGATACCACACTGTTACGTGTCAGTCAAAACAGATGCATAATTAGCCTCCTCTTTCTCTTTTCATCTAAATAATGATGTGATCGTTTGGCCAGACATTGGTCAGTACAAAATCACTGAGTATTTTTAACACAAGACTGTTGGTTAAAAATTTGTTGAAGTATCAACGACTGATGATCAGAACAACTTGGAAAAAAAATGAATTTTCAATTGTCAGCGTTTGCCTGATAATAACAACACACAGCACAAGAACTAATGATGGAGAGATGAGATGCAAAACGATAAACTGACAAAGATGGAGTGCGAGTGTAGTGATTATTTCCTGCATTCAAAATTTAATTTTATGGTTTTATGTGGCATAATATATTCAGTCAAATATGGCTTATTTTCACCCTCAAACCCATTAAAGGCATCACCAGAAATTAGATTCATAATCTTTGTCATAATCATGTTTTAATGTTTTCTATCACATCAGGCCTGTTCAGAAAAGAAACATTTTCTAGTTTTGCATTTCATGAGTGTATTCAGCACAATGTAGAGCTCATATATATTTACAAACACACTGTGTTGTTGTTGTGTTGCCAAACACACACACACACACTTGTCAGGATAAATCTTACCATTGGGTTAAGACTGGAGGGAGAAAATATTGGGTTATATAAGAGGGCCCTGTGGCATTGTTGTCCACGAGACATAAATAACAACAGATTGCATCACAAGTCTTATGATCAACTACATTGTTTTTATTTTACCCCTGGTTCATGTGACAACACTCAGCTGTTTTCTGGTAGTTAAAGACAAAAAGAATGGAAATGAAAAAATGAAGTTTTACTGTTATTGTACATTGTAAATATATTTAATCTCACTGACGAGTTTAAAAGAAATGATTTTTAACAACATAAAAATACATATATACTTCATAAAACATTTGGAAATACTCCATTATGCAATGACCCTCATAAAGGTACAAATTCTGGTAGGTAGGGAGTTACATTCATTTTATTGAGAAATGTTCATATTTCTTCACTGATGTATAGTGATGTGAAAAATATGGTGTTCTTCATTTAGTGAGCATGGTTGGGTTCCTTTTCATCAGGCCTCAGATAGTTAAGCAGAATTAATTTAGATTATAATTAACATCTGTGTGCATAGTGGTCTAACTACTTCATTGGCCTGATTCCTCAACGCGCCGAAACCCTCGCTCAACGCACTATTCCATTTTTCAATCCTAATGGAACCAGGAACCCCACCAGGAAAACAAATATACAGGCTGAATCTCATTAAACCCGGGTCATATTTCATATTCAAAAGACATGCATATATTTTTCCATACAAATTTTTTTTCACAAATGTTTAAACCCTAAAAAAATTGGTATTGTGACATTACAAGCCTTTCCCCTCTATGATGCCAGATCCCCTTCCAATTAATAGTATATAAATATTTACATTCTAATTATTTATAATTTTAGATATATGTTGTGATTCTCTCAATAAATGCTTTTTAACTCACAAATTTACTCCAGTCATTTTCAAAATTACTTTAAAAATAAAAATGGTCTTTTTGCAAAAATATATTTTCTTATTTCTCGTGTTGGAGCGAAATATGACCCGTACAATAAAGCTATGATGTCTTCCTAAACCTCCGTAATTGTACTGATGATGTATTTATAGTGTAACAGTGAACTGACCTGTTGATCTGTTGTACTGATTTCAGTCTATTAAAAACAAATGTTTGATCATCATAAAATATCTCTAAAAGTACAACAGGTAAGTACAGAGAAACCCATCACCGGGAAACTGACTTATTTTCAATATGTCTTTGTACAGGAAATGTATGAAAACAAAAGCAGAGCTTTAATTGAATTGTCTCCACTGTCTCACAGGCATTAGGGGAAACTGCTATCACACAGTGGAGCTGAATTAATATGTGACAATAAGAAATAGAGCTTATTTCATTATTATAGTGAACTTAAATGTGTGTATAAAACAGTCCTAAGGAAAATCAAGCAACAGTAATTGGCTGCGTCACATTCGAGAGTTTATCCCCTGAATCACAGGACAAAACACGTTCACACGTGACCTTCATTTCTAAGCGAGTGTGCAGTCTATTAAGCCGTTGATTTCTGTTGTGCAAACGAGAGGCAACTTCTGTAGTCTTCATTTGATTTCCTTTAAACCGGTCAAAATAAATGCCTACAGATAGACTGTAGGAAAGCTTCATTTGATGAGAGCTCCTCTTTTGGCTATATTCAAATGTGCAGGGCGTGAGGGAGCAAGTATGGAAATGTTCCATATCTACCCTGAGCAGTAACTCGCCCTCTCTCACCCGCCCGTCACTCATAATCCTCTCCTGCAGTTGCCGCGTCCAGGGCAGCCAAGGCCTCCGCTACCATTGAGTCTGTGACGCTCATCTGATCGTTCTCTTTCTCAGTTTCCTGCTCTTCTTTCATAAATGACGGATCTTTTTCCTCTCTGTCCTCTATAACCAGCTTGGTGTCCGCTGAGGAGAGACTCGTACTGCTTGTGTGTATATCCACAGAGAGCATGCTCTCCTCATCGCCCGTGTCTGGAGTACCGGCTGCCCTGCGTCTCATTTCCTCATATTCCTCCTCTTGTCCGTATGGATATCCGTCCGGTCCCTCGGTCCCCTCCGATATCCCCCCACCGCCCAGACCCGAGTCTCGGAATCTCTCCTCCCGCTTGATGGGTTCTGTTCCCAGCATTGGTTCGTCATGTCCGGCTGGGTCATCACATAAGGTGGGGGCCTCTTTGATGGGCATCCCATCATCCTCGGGCCGAAGGATAAATCGGCTGGAATCACGCTCCGGTGAGCCTGATCGGACCCGCTCGTCTGAGACATTAGCATGGAGACGGTTTATGTGGTTGTTGTCTATGTCGAGTTTGGTAGGGCTGGGGTGGGTGCTGTAACCCAGGTTGTGGAAGCCCTGCTTTTTGTGGATGTGATCGGTCTCATCTGGGAATTTGTGAGACTGATACAGAGAGCTGCTGGTGGGGTCAAGCTTCCGACCGGGAACGTCGACAGGAATGGAGGGGTCATAGATGTAACTAAAACACAAGGAGGATTGAGGAGAGAAATGCCCATTACAAATGCACATTAAAGCCAATACAAAAAGCACAAATTTAAAAACAGCTTAACTGGTTTGGTTTAAATACTGGTGAGAGACCTGGGGGTTAAACAACAGCTTTCCTGTAGCTCAGTGGTTAGAGCATGGCGTTAACAACACCAAGGTCATGGGTTAGATCCCAGGGATTGCACATACTCAATGTATAATGATCGATGTGTAGTATAATGCAATGTAAGTCGCTTTGGATAAAAGCGTCTGCCAAATGCCTAAATGTAAATGTAACTCTGTGCCAATAGTCAGACAGATCATATATACAGACAGAAACATTTTCAATTTTATAGATCTCCAGTAATGGTTGATCTTTACATGTATGTATTTAAAACAACATACACTGCATTTGACTTACACTATACATCAGTACATGGTTTCCCTGGGTATCAAACCCATGACCTTGCCACAACTAGCACCATTCTCTACCTGTTGAGCTACAGGAACCATCATGCCTTTCACTAAATCTTCATCTATAAAGACTCTCTGGTTGTTATCCTCATCATCATATACAAAATGCATGAATGTTCATGGCGTTTCTGGATGCAGCCAGTGGATTTGACTGAACCTAAAATTTGCATGGCGCAGGCAAACACCCTTACTGACGGAAACACAGATCCACAGATTTGAAAAACCTACAGGTGTATAAGTGTTCACACTGTGTCCTCTTTCTTTTTTAAAGTGTGTTTTAAAACAGAATGACATAACACAGTATTTCCATCTCCATATTTAAAACTCAGAACACAGTAAACATGTAGAACTAAAGCAGGAAAAAGTTAGAAGGAACAGGAGAATGGAAGAAAGGAATGTGTGTGTGTGCATGTGTGTGTGTATTCATGGGGACAAAATGTTCCCTTAAATTTAGTAATACCAGTAAATTTTGACCTAGTGGGGACATTTTTAGGTCCCCATGTGAAAAATCCTTTTAAAAATCTAAAAATGCATAAAGTTTTCTGCTATGGTAAAAATTAGGGGTAGGGTTAGTGTAGGGGGATAGAACACACCGTTTTTACAGCATAAAAGCTGTTACATCTATGAAAACCCAATGCGCGTGTGTGTCAGTCAACAGAAGGCTGTTGTATTTGTGTCAGACTCTTCCTGCTGAGTGTTCCCTGCGTCTCACACCTTTTATCCACCTAGAGATACAGGTCACACGGCCAATGTCAACCTGAAAACCTGTTCCAGGCACATCTGCTTGACTTTGCACTTCACATTCCAAACATTTTCTGTATTTATTGTGGGGCTGTTAAATAATCGCGACCTCAATATTGGCCAAAATAGTTGTGATTATAATTTCTGTCATAATCGATCAGCCGAAATATCTTCATTATACATGCTTTCTGTTTATAAACACAAGACAAATTTGAGCAGCTGTCTCAACTGAAATTTACTTCAGCTTAACAGTTTCGGGGTGGAAAAATTAGAATGTTTTATTCTGCCTCAAGGACTGAGAAGTAGTGAAATATTATCCTTCGTAAACATTAGCTCTATAAAACAATACACACTATGAAGCAACGTGAGGTTTTCGCCTAGTAAATGTTGCAACAAAATAAAAAACAATGCTTTTGGGCTGCAGCTATGCTGAAGATGCATCTCTTACTAGCATGCGGCCTTACTAGCATGAGGCCTTACTAGCATGCGGCCTCTAGCATGAGGCCTTACTAGCATGCGGCCTTACTAGCATATCGGCCTTACTGTGAAGTTGCACTTTCTGATCACCAGTGAAGTACATACCTGTCAGTGCCTGGTATGCAAAATCTACATGATTTGACAAAAGGCCTGTCCAAACACACAGAGGTTAAATGTTTGTGGAATTTGCATGAGCCAACTCCTGTAGCTCCGGCTAAGCTCAGAAACGTGACATTCTGAGCTGTGAAAGGGCAGCACGAGTGTAAAAACTGTGCTGTAACAAATGTAGTGTATATTAATATTAACTGAGAAATAAATTCCCTGCATCAAAACTCCGACATACATTCTGCAAAGCCAAAAAGAATCCCCTGATAGAGGCCAGATCACTGCTGGCACACTGACACACTGTTTAAACAGCAAACTGATCTCAGGTCAGCCTGTGATGGCACACAGCATGACCCCTCAGTCTGACTGAACTGTTAAACATTAGTCATTACATGAGAAATATACTGTTCCAGCTTATCAGAAGAGAATACTTCTGAACAACCCTGAATAACAGGGAACGTTCTCAGAACATTGGCTACCATTCTCTAAAACTTCTCTTAAAGATTTTGCAGTAACGTTAGTTAAACCTTATACATCATGTATATCAAAAATGTTATTTTTAAGTTGTAAGTAGAACGTTTTTGAAACGCTATAGAATTTTAAAAATAAATAACGTTATTATAACCAAGCAACAATGTTAATATAACGTCTTAAAAATTGGACGTTCTGAACATTCCTATAACTTTTATAATAAAATTTTATTTTTTATTACTTAAACTGAAACATTAGGAAAATGTTCCTACAACCTAAAACTGTTAGCTGAGAAATCATCTCTACAACCCTCTGATATTATCTCTCTTACCTTTTTATCATTCGACAGCAACTGCAACCCATCTGGACAGCTGTGTAGGGCACCTGAGAGAGAGACAGATGGAGAGACAGACGGAGAGACAGACAGAAGGGGTTTCTATTACACTGTATGTGTCATATGATTTGATATATGACTAAGACTATACGTTCCTTAAACAATACTTTCCTAAACCAACACTTCTGACAAATGAAACATAGTTGGTTTAAGCGTGTCAAATATGCCAGAACAGGATACTTGCGTTTACTTACATTATACATCCTACATTATATATAAGACAGTCACAACACCTTTAGTCCACACTGAACTGGATTAAATTAAAATGTAAGTATGAAGTTATAAAAAATGATACATACAGATCTTATTCCAATAATCAATATTTTGGTTTTTACACTTTTTGAACATATTTTGGTTCATAGCTTACATTAATGTAATCAGAAGGCAAATCGGATTCCTTACAGAGAAAGTCTGTAAGAGGATTATTCATGGATATAAATGACTGTAGCATTAGGTCAATGTACATGCAATTCTTTTTATTTGACCAAAATCCAACTAACACAAAGCACCAAAGTCCAGTGTGAATAAAGGAGAAATTAGTGCATACAAGATTGTGACATTATAATGTAATAAATCACAAAGCTATCACAACTACAGCGATAACATTTTATTGTTCTTTTACTGTGCAGGTTTTCTTAAAAAACAATAAACAACTATAAACTAACCAATAAAGAATCATTTCATGGTATGATGACCTGGATTTCAGTATAATGTATCTACAGGTCTCTGCTGACATATCAACCTGTCCCTCCCCCACCTGTAATACGCAAGTTACAAGTTCTTGAAAAGCTATTTGAAGAATCTAGAGTTGTGCCAGATCTGGGCAGCAGAATCAGTGCTTAGGAGAGTGAAACATGATTTCAACAAAGAGCTATTCAGAACGTGTGCTAATTCCTCACCTCGACTGCTGGAACATGTGGATGTGATCATGGTCATAGCAGTACAAACAACACGGCTGACAGGGAACGAGAGAACGCTCTGAGAACGTTGTCTAACGTTCTCTACAAAGTTCTCTCAGTTATATATTAATATATAAATATATATATATATATATATATACAAGGTCTAAAACGCTGGATGTTTGGAATGTCCCTAGAACATTCAAAATAACATTTTTAATGTTTTTGTTACGTAATGGAAACGTAAGGGAAACATTCTTCCAACCTACGAATTGTTAGCTGGGAAATCCAAAGACATCTAAACTATCCAGAGACCAACTCCGAAAGGCCACACAAAGCTGAAAATAAACGAACGATTTTGTCTCATATTGACATAACATATGGAGTTGACGTATGAGATCGTCCGGCGTGTTGCTAAGGCTGCTGTCTTCAGTGAGGGGGGGCCACACATATGTTGGTGACATTCTAGATAACTCCCCACCGCCACCGGTCACATAAAGGCTATTATTAATACAACACAGATGAGTTGACCTTTCCTCGGCCCGCAGTGCCGATTTAGACTCTGGCATTTCTTGTGCGCTTTATGAGCGAGTTGCCTTGTAAATAATTGATAGTTCAGTCTGGGAAAAAGATCCGTGTTAACAGCACAGAGACACTCCCAGACTCCTTCTCCTGAGAGAGGATGGAAAAACAGACACCTCCTCACGTGTCCCAATATGTTAGACAAATGAACATTCAAAGCTTTGAGAGCAGTGCGGGTCAGGCCCTCATCATCACATTATGAAAGCCATTTACAGCAGAAAAAACGTCCATCTGATTGTACCACAAATTAAAGTGCAGAGCAATCCAAACCCCCATTTAAAGAAATATTTGTAGAATTAATTTGGAATAAAAAAAAATCAACAATTAACAATCATCTTTCACTTTGTACTTTTTGGTAATTATATTATAAAAAATATGTCTCAAAGATTCAAGAATATGAAATTATTTAAAGATATAGAAGGCAATTTTTGTTTTGTTTTGAAGTTTATTGACTAGCCAGCTGATGGTACACAAAGGCAAATGGTGTAGGCCTACAGTACCTGTTACGAGTGGAAAAATTCAAAACAGGGCACTAGTTCAGAACCCAAGACTCTTTACAGTGAACCAACGTGCTTTTTGTAGTTTGTATAATGCGTTTATGTAAAAGAAATCAAGACATGTTGTCTTAAATTGTGACAAAATGCCTAAAAATTGCAGCACTCTCCAACAATAACCAAGAAACATATATGCACCCGTATATGGGTCATATTAGCCTTAGGTACCATGTAAATACCATGGTACATGATTAAAGTAACGATGGAGTACCATGGTATACTGTATATTAATATTTGGTATATTACTGGATACTATATATAAAAATATTTGAATTAATATAGTACTATTTGTAAAACAGGTGTCAAATTAAGTTAAATTAAACCAAATTAAATTAAACTCACACGGTGTCCAAACAGCATCCAAAATTAAAAGCTGCTCCATTAAAATATCTTTATTCAAAAATAATCCTATATAGAATAACCCACCATTCACAACTCATAGCCTATTACCAGAGCCACGAAAAACTGACTGGAGCTTTGCTAGATGATTAGCAGCCAGATGCGGCTCACAGCAGACATCTGTTTGACAGCGGGGCTAACAACAGCACCTGGCAACCTTTGTCAGCTGCTAGACATGATTGCATTTTACAGCAGTCAATGTAGCACACCCTCTCACTTACCAGAATCACAAAATCTCTCTATCACCACAATGACTAACACAGATTTCTATGAAATATATATTAAGAAGGAGAACCAATAAAACTACTCAGAAATAAAGATATTAAACAAGAATATGTATGAGGACATGTATAATAAATATCTCAACAGATCGGTAGACCGTGATTTAGTAGCAAAATTAAATGAAAAAATACTGTGAATCACGCCCAGCTTTGATTTGCTTATTTTCTAACCCTTGATGATCAAATCCCCACCTTCATTACACATGAAATCTTGTCAAAAATGTAACTATGGCAACATATTGATTTCTTTCAATCCTATAATAAAATTGTATTTAAAACATTTTTTAAGTCCTAACATTATGCGTGGGAACTCTTTTGTTTTCCAAGTTAAAAAAGTTGAAAAAGTTATACACGATAAAAATAAAGGCAGAATTTTCATTTATTTGGAAAACTATCCCTTTAACTATTTCTTGTTGCGTCTGGATACATGTGTGATATCTAGGTTAAATAACCATGGTAACATTGTGAAGCAAACACAAAAATATCAGAAATTCACCTGAAATACACGTTTAATACACGCTTTAGATCTCTAAACTGGTCAGAATGATGTCATTCATTCCCTCAAATTCCATATAATTCCGGAGACCGAAGAGATTAAGAGATTGGAAGAGGATTTGATATGACATTAAAATGATAAATGACATATCCAGTAGGCCTCTATCTGGAGAAAGGTGACAGGTAAAAGAGAGATTGGGGATTGCAGGCTTAAACAGAGGCAGATTGAAATCTGAGCACAATCCCACTGGCAGACATTTCTCCATTGGAGTAAATCGGAACAGGGAATTTCTCATCTCTTTAGTATGTCGACCTTCCAGGTATACTTTCTGATCCGAACCGAAAGTGACAAATGCGCACAAGAATGTCGGGCTTTCCATTCCTCAGCCCTTAACCTACTCAAGACACACACACACATAAACAGGTGGGCACAGACGCACACACTAAAACACAGGGGTTACATTTAAACACTGACGTATTCAAAATTAAAGGCAGATGCGCAGTGTTACTGACGAACACACACGTTTTAGATGCTGCTCTGCTCTGTAAGCATAATTCAAATGTAAAAACCCATTTAGTGACTCAGCTGTGGCGTGTGCCAGCGCAAACCTCCACACACGCACTGGCCTTCAACGGCAAAGATAAACAACCGCACAGGCGACTAATGTTTCATTTCCTTTCAATTTGTCGAGAACAAAGTCAAGCAAACAGTCAGATAAAACGGGGTCAAAAGATAATTAGAGCTATCAATGAACAGCTGACTGCCAGTTTAAACCTGACTCACACACACTCTCTGAAAGACATCTGTGAAATGCCAGTCTGCCATAGAACAGTAAACACACACATTACTTATTACGAGTTAAAATGGCTTAATAATATATTTAAACACATGCATCAAAGCAATAAGATACGACAGTTCTATATCTGACCGTATTTGAATCACAACCTTTCATTTTAAAAATACCATCAACAGCAACATGATAGAAGATGCTAATGACATAAGAGATATTTCTTACACACACACACACA
>JAZGTJ010011139.1:4960-17260 GCA_036877575.1 Botia almorhae
TAAGATTAGGAAACCACGCCAACCTTTAAATGTGCCGATAAAAGAATAAAACATCGGTGACTTGTGCTCCATAGAACAGCAATGACCCAAATGCATTAGTTAATGCATAAAAATGCTGGTTTAAGACTAAATGCACACCTGTAGATATAATACAGGCGCTATGTATTTTACATTGTTGTAATATTCCATGTTTGGAGAGCAAATACGCTGTCGTCATTAACCTGAGGAACAATCTGTCCTGGAAATATCTGTTTGACTGCCTTGCGGGACCATTGATTGGCAAATTAAACACGCACTGCTCATATATTGTATTATGAATGAGTCAAAACCAAAAGCAAACAACAGCGCCATCGAAGATCACGTGACAGGACAAGCTGACAAAGCAGAACATGGTTCGAACACGACATTAAGTTTTAATATGTTTGGCTCCGAGGGCTTGTGTTATATTACCTGGCAAATTGTGTTTCCATACAGCGCCTTGGGCAAAGCGATACAGGCTGCGCTCCGTGCGCCTTACTGCGGCTCTGTTATCACAGAGATACCGTCATAAAAGCACCTGGTACTCGCGGGGCTTCATCTGCTCGTAATTGTTAGAGAAAGTTGATTTAAAACAGAAAACCCATGGAAGTTTAAAACGGAACGAATTGTCTATTAAATGTTATAATCTGCTCTGTAGTTTATAAACTGTGAAAATTTATACAGTTATAAAACTGTTATAAACTGTGATCAATACGTAATGACGACATGTTTATTAACATGTTAAGGTTACTTTAAATCATCAAAATAAGCCAAAGAAATTTCAACTTTTTTGAAATTGTTACACATAAACACGTTTGTTTTTTATTAAACTTGATTTTATCCATAAACTTGATTTTATCCAAGGCTTTTATCCATAGCCATGGTGTAATAATAGCTGAACAGTGATTCTGTAAGATAAACAAAAGTTATCAAAAGTTTGAGACAAAAGTTATGATTTTTAGTTTTGTAGAATGAGTAGATTGGTTGCACAGGATGTGGAAAGAGGCCTGAACTGCCTGCTCCAATCACAGTAGAGATTCAGTGTGACATGTTCTGACATCATCGCTACAAGATTATAATCATTGTATAATCGTGCTTAAACCAAACAAACCGTTTCCTGTTGTATTTAATCCTTAAATTGTCAGTGGTGATGGGGGTTCCTTTGGTTGAAAGAAACCAACTTGGTTTACCAAACATTTGGTCCGGGAAGTGTCGACTAACACGAGCAGTAAGATACTGGCTTAGTTTTAACCTGCTGACTTTTTGTCTCCAATGTAGCACGCTACACTTTTTTTAGTAAGTAAACTGTATCACAGACCATATTGCGGTGGGTGGGCAGCTTATCAAAGATGATACGCAAAGATCATAATCTCGTTCAAATAAATGTTGCATACTACGTGCAAATGAGAAAATTTAATGCCTCCATTTCAAACACAGAATATACACAAGCAGACACTGCGTGCAAAACCGATCGCTCAGATTCAAAAACAATCCAATTAAATGAAACGATTTATCTTCATATCTTGAACTTTTACATTCCATGAACAAAATGAATTTAAATCATAAGATTCTTTTATCCTCAAGTCAATAAATAACCGCATATGTTTCTCAGTTTATTCCTCAGTTTAATATACTTTATACATATCATTCAAAATGCTGAGTTATAATCCCTCTAATGTACAAACGGACCATTTTTTAAAAAAATACGCGTTTTCCATAAAACCACGTTCGGGATAAAGGCAAACATTGCTCACACAATCCGTTTCAAACAATACTTACACCTAACATGCACTTCCGACAAGAAACAACCAATCATCAAGGACTTTGAACCTCCATATTGTCAAGTAAAGGGTCCTTCTTTAGGAACTTTAGGGTACGAACAGACCTCCAAACCCCTACGTAACTGTCACTCAGAGATTGTCTCGTAGGCTCGCTGTCTGTTGGCACCGCCGGTCTTTCCAATTCTATGGACTCTGCGACTTTATTTTCACGAATGGGACCCTTGTCATTGTCCTCAACCGATGTCATCAGACTGCCGTTCGGAATGCTCTCGGGCTCACTGGGAACGGTTTCTGCATCTCCATCAGGCTTGGTTGGTTCCACGTACGGTTCTCCTGGAAGTTCCTCATCCTTGGTGGCTTGGTCCATATCCTGGTAGGTGATCTTCTTTTGGGTTTCATAATACTTCACAATGCAATAAGTGACGGAGCCGATGGTGTTGACCACCACGCCTGCCACAAACAGTTTGGTGGGCGTCACGTCGCTGAAGGCCAGCATGCCCACCGTGATGGTGGCGATGCTCTTCACCACCCCCACAAAGCTGGTGGTGACAGCAGAGTTGATGTAGGTACAGTGCAGCGTGGTGAAGTTCATGGCACAACCGATGAGGATGCAGGCACAGAAGATGCCCGTGATAGAAGGGTTCTTCCAGCCTTCATATGTCCACATGTCAATGGCGTCCATGCTCACCATGGAGCAGATGAACAGAACAGGGGTGGCCACCACTGCAATGGTATACTGGGCTGTGAGGGGACCAAAATCACTATCTGCACTTGCTTTCTGGATGAGCACCAGGTAGGAAGCATGAACAATTACGGCTAAAACGCCGGTCACGTAGCCAAAAGGGTCACCTGTTAAATCTCCAGCGCCTGCATGAAAACAGACAGTGTCATCCATAAATGCGTAATAAAACACATGCATGCATGGCAAATAAGTTTTATAAAGATGTGAAATGCATAAAGCCACGATGAGCCACAAAATATAAGAACTTAGCAGGTATAAAGCATAAACTTTTTGATAATTTATCCTCGTTTATAAAATATGATCTAAATGACAAGACAAACGTCATGCAATATCAGTTATATATAAATTAAAAAGCTGAATACTGTTTTTTAGTAAAATTTCTGATACTAGTCTAATAAATAGAACAATGACGCAAAATGTCATGGCATCGACGCGTCTGTGTCCAAATTGTCAAGCTGATTTATTTTCAGTAAATATCTTCCATAATCTTACCAGCTAACGCCGCTCCTCCAGTTGTGATGAGAACCGCAGCTATGACTCCAGGTGACGGGATTCCGTTCTTCAGCACGAACACCCCAATTCCCAGCGTCACCAAGGGCAAGCACCGTTTAAACACGACATACATCGGTAAACTCAGTCCCCTGAGGGACCAGAGGGTTAACGTGGACTGTAACGTTGATAAAATACAAACACTCGCAAAAACTTTCACTAACTGAAGGCTGAACGGCGGTATATCGATCTTGCCGAGTCTCCTCAGCACTTCTAACGTGATCGCCGCAGTGCCGCTGGTCAGACACTGAATTAAAGTCAGATACGTGAAGCCATAGGTCGTGATCAGAAACTTTAATAAAATATTTAGCGATCCCGAAAAAACTCCGTGAGCGACGGCCACTGAAATGCCCAGCAATCGTCCTTTGCAAACTTCCATGTTTCCTATGAAATTCTTCACGCAAATTATATGAAATCAGACGATCGCAACTGTTTCGCTGCCGCTCTTCAACACGAATGCGACCCTGAGGTTTTCTCACGCGCTAATGCAAAACTCAATGCGCGCAAAAGACGATGATGCATTAGTACAAAATTCAACGTGCATCAAGTCCTGTTTTCCATGAACAATAAGTGGGCGCAAATATTAACCAGAATAAACGAATCACAAAGTAGATGGTCTGTTCATTAAGAAAACCAAGTGCGTCCTCACAGACTGGGGGTTCCCGGCGTCTCCGTATTACGCACACAAGCTCTGCGTCCGCTGCGCTCCTGCGCGCCCGTGCGTAATTCACAGAACAGGGTTACCAACTAAATGCGACACTCGTTTCGACTCTGTCTTTCTCCGCACGAATATTACATTAGTGTCTACGGCAGCCAATCCGTTTACTTCATATACTCTACGCTTATCCTCTGAGGCGGTCAGGAATAAGCTGTGCGTAAAGTAGTAAGTAAACCGTTATACATTTACGTGCAACGCGAACGCATTATCACCAATTCATAGTATGAGCTTCAAAACTGTGTTTACTCTCGCAAGCGTTTCCTGTCAGTTCTGGCGACTCAAGGTCATTCGGTAAACGCCACGTCACCGATAAAGCTTTAAAAGTAGCGCCGGTAGTTGTATATGTGGAATAAAGACCATTTCTGAGTTTATTTACATAAATTCGAAATTCATACTTTTCGTACTGCAATTACACCGTAGATTTTACTCTGTATTGGAGAAAGCGTTTAAAACGTTTATTAGATTACACAAAACCCGGTTCCCGATTTGAATTCAATAATGCACCACTTCATATTCACATCAGAGAGAGCTGCAAAGTTAGACGGTACCTTAACTGAGACTAACAGATTGGATTTAGTAATTAAAATCAGTTGAACTAAAACAACCCAGACACAACATTACATTAACTACCAATAAACCATTATGGAAAACACAAGGCCATCACTTTTGAAGGTCAACTGACTTCTTAGTTTAGTTTAACAGTTATAAAACATCCAAAGTACAGCAGGTTTTACACTCAGTGTGAGATTCTCCGAATGCGTCCCCTCAGGTTCTGTCTTGGCCAAAGCTGCACCTGTGCATGAAACACAGCTGCATCTTGCAGCATCATCTGTCAACAGTGCATCAGTCTCTTATAAAGAGGTCAGACAGGAAGGGGTGAAGAACTTTACGGTCTCATCCCAGGAGCAGTCCACAACCTGTAAACATCAACAAAAACACACGTGCAATTAAAGCGTTTGTGTTTAAAACTGGTGCATTGTGGGTTGTTGGGCACTGGTAACAGTGTAGCATCTTTGGTTACGTGCTCGTTAATTTAAACGGCTCGTGTCATATTAAATCTAATATTCTGGATCTATAAGAAGCTTCTGTAACTTTCAGAACTCAAAACTTCGTCAGTGAGAAAAGATCAGGTACTGAAAACACGCTGAAAATAACGACATCAGACAAACACATCAACACGATGTTCACGCTTACACATCAGTGACGCCCATCGGCTGATCGCTGTCACAGGGATCAGCCAAAAGGGAGTCCGGTCACAGTGATGTCACAAGACGAACGATACTCGTGCAACAATTTCTATTAGACTGATCAATCTAGATAAATCAATTCCAGTGAGTGGAACGAAAACATAACTGCTTTTGTCATGTATTGATCAAGCTATACAAAAGCATCATGTGGAAGGAAGAGAAATCAAAATGTATTCGGTCTCAGCACAAAAACCAGATCACAGGGGTAAAAATCAGACATGAAACCCGTGTTAGCTTCACACAGCCCCTCCGGTGATGCTGAAAACACTCCTGACATAGAAAAACAAAAAGATCGATTTGAAATGCGCGGTAATCATGTTTATCTTACAGTGAGCTGGTGAAACCTGAGCAAACAGATGTATTTCTTTTGATGTGGCTTCAAAGACTTATTTTGCTCATGTAAAGCACACAAGTGCTATTATACCGACTGCTAGACTGCCGGGCCAGAGAACACAGAACCTTTGTTATACTCTGCTTATTATAAACACTAATATACCAATACCAATACAAACTGAAAATAATGACAAACTTATGATTCAAATTCAAAACTTCAGCGTCACCAATTTTCGAAACCTTCCTTTTTAACAAACTGTAAAGCTATAGACTTTTTGTTTACAGATATAGATCATGTCATCGATAATAAATACATATTATACATGTATATAATTACAGATGGTCACATTGAAATTGTTCAATTATAATTACAGACTTCACTTTTAATTTCAATCGGTTTTCACACTGCAATAGTTGAAATTGGAGCTTAATATACAATATTAGTATAATGTCCATATTCTTATAAACTCGAGATGAGTTATGTACCGCTGGCAAAGAGCCTCTGCTTTACTGCAGCCTGTTTCTCTACATCTCATTATTCTAGAACACTCCAGCAGCCAGTGAGAGGAACAAGAGCTCCATTAATTACTGAACTGCTGAGTGCACGACAGAAACTGAGACCCGGACAGCAGGCAGCAGTGCAGAACCATAACGCAAGGTTTGCGCGGGAGCGGGTGATGCTACACGCGAATGAGCAGCTAGCCGATTACACGCCGTTTAGTTTAAATGCAGCGTAGACAGTTTTTTCAGTTATCGTTATGATAGTTGAAAGTCTCTTCCCATCCTGATAGCAATCAGTAAGTATATTTAGACTATATTTATATAAATATATATCTTCTGTGGAAGGCACAGGACTATACAGTTTCGTCCAATCATTGCATTCGGCCCAAATGCAATGATAGGACGTCCTACCTGCCTGTCAAACTACGTATTTGCATACCTCTGCACTACCACTCTGCTCGTGCAGACAGTATTTTGCTAGAGGAGGCGTGGCTTTGGCGAGCACTCTAATTGGACAACGGGATCATATGCTTGCTAATGTTAGCCTCTCCAAAATTGCCTACCGTATCTTTAACTGGACGCAAATTGCAAGAGCGTGATTCCCTTTCTCTGCTCTGCTCATAAACAAAACAATATCTAGTGTCTATTATGGAGAGACGTTTCGGCTCCTTGTCAGAAAGCGTGAAGGTATGATGTATCACCTGCTGTGGGTGGAGATGCGTTGGGATTCTGGCTACTTCTCGGTATAATTACTGTGTTTGAAGGCTTCGCTTTGTTAGGCATAAAGGCTGTACAGGTGTTCAGTGTGGTGTGTAGGCCCAAGAGAGGGTGATCTATCAAACAAATGGGAATTATGGAAGGCAGCTAAGGAGAAGAGATATGGGTGTGTGTGTGTGTGTGTTCAAGCCTATATATGTGTGTAAATTAGGAGCAAGCTTAGATATCAGGCAGGCCAAGCTGGTTCATTAGCCATTGGCCACGTTATCCTCCCCATGACTCATGACTCCCCAAAATCTACAGGCACCCTCATCAATATAAAACGCACATTTCTAGTTGACAATTTAACATTTAGCGTGAATTAAAGGGACAGTTTACCCAAAAATGTGATTCCCTCATGTGATTCCAAGCCTGCACACCTTTTATCCTCTTTGGAACACTAGAGATGTGTTTTTTAAAAGCAAAAAGTCATACAGGTTTGGAATGACATGAGTGTGGGTAAATGAGGGAGGAATTTTCATTTTTAGGTGAACTGTAGCTTTAAGTTTTCATTTAATTTCACATTAATTAATAATTAATAATTTAAAATTTTTATTGGTTGCTGTCATTCTACTGTATTATATACAGAGGCCCCCATTACTATTTGGACAATTAAGGAACCCCTAATGTAAAGCACAGAAAATACCGTACTTACAATAGTACAACATTCTGCCAGTCTCAAAACTGATGTGTCTAATGGCCAGATCTGCAGCTTGTGTATTGTTTGTATATGTGTAGCTTTGTTTTTATTATATTGGCCCTGACAGCAAATCCGAGAACATTACAAAGTTTTGTGTGAATGGTTGGCAGGGAACACCGACTGCGGTATAAAACTCGTTACAGTTCTTGCCCCCGCCTTAAAAGAACAGCCCACGCCACCTGCAGCCTTCCAACAGCTGCACTTAAGACATGCAGAACTACTAGTAATGTAGATTCCGCACATACACAATTTCCCAGTTTGGCTCTGACATACTGCGGATCATTTCTGTGATTCCTGAGACGCATCTCGTAAAAGACTGACCAAACATTCCGAAATTGGCGAGATGTCAAAGTGAGCCTAAATGCTTTCCAAATGCGCTTCCAGATTTATTGGAAACTCTACATTACCAAAATGAGATGCGAAGGTAAGAGCGAAGCATTTTAAAAGTTGAATGTAAAAGTTGACAGTCGTAGGCCGCACCCTCGAAAGGAACGACTGCAGCAGAACAACAACGCAGAAAACACTGTAAAAAAGGTTGCCTTGACACTTTCAAAAAATTATATTTTGCTTTTTTATAAGCAGAAATTCATCGCCTGAAAAATGTGACACATCAAAATATCAAGTTTGGGGTCAATAAAACTAGATGATATGAAATGATAAAAAAAACTTTAGTTCCGATATTCAATTTACGGTTGTAAAAAAACAAGACAGTTGTCAAGGTTACGATCTCTGTGACCAGAGGGAATATAGACATAATAGTTTATTCAATGTATCTAACGGTTCTCACAACAACAAAAAAGTGTGAGCATTCCCACTTTTGTGGAGTATTCTTGGAAGTGGCTTCGAGAAGACCTTAGATGACCTACAGTTTGTACTGTGTGTGTGTGTGTGTGTTTGACTGCAAAGTTTCTTGTCAGCTCACTGATGGTTCATTGACTGCTCTCACTTTTCTTCATCACGGTGAGTGCTGGTGTCGACCGGGACTGAATCCCCGGAGAACTGCAGCCCACATCTCAATGAGCTGAGTGCTGTCATCGCTTCATAACTGTACGTGACCGCCTCCATGTACGCGCTGGATGGGCCGCGGGTGTCGTGATTGTTTGGTCAGATTTCAGGTGTTGTTTCTGACAGACCAGATCTAAGACGACGGTTGATTGAAATGAACAGGAACTACAGAGGGTGTCTTGAAAATATTGATTTAGGTTTTCGCGATTAAAAGCTGTTGTTCCATCAGAAATTTCGGCTTCGGCTGCAGCTTTTGTTACTAACGCTTGTCAGGGTTGAGTGATCTATCTAAAACAACTCCATGTATTTTTCAAGGTTTTAAAACTCACCCGCTGTAGCATGAAACCTTTATTGTCTTTATTTACAAGCCACCACAGATTCCGAAATGTAACCTCAGCTACACCTCACCCCGATCCATCACGACTGCCCACCAACAGTGTGGCAACACGGGCGCGTGAGAGTCAAGTTTTTACCTGATTCGGGACGTGCAGGTTGAAATCCAGGCCACACACAAACTCAGAGTGATGCTCCACGGTCTCCAGCAGGGGCTGGTTCTTGGAGTAATCCCAGAATCTGTGGACGCAGAAAAGCAGAAGGCAATCATGCTAATTGAACGGCCGTTTGTCTTCCCTGACGGTCCTGCGGCTCAAAGCCCTGACGCAGCCCTGGCTCACCGCGGTCCGACTGATGCATTCAGCAAATTTTATTAAATCACCTCTCGCAAAAAAAACTCTCTCGTCTCAAGAAACATTAGGCAGCATTAATACTAACATTTCCATTTAGAGGAGAAGTGAAGGATGTTATTTATGAGCGCGGTGGGTCGACAGCTGCTCAGAGGTGGAAGTTTTTATAAACACAGATGCTGATATTAAACACTGGTGTGTCATCGATGCAACTGGTGCCTGTTAAAGGTTCAGAGGCAACAGTAAGAGCAGAGGGCGCTACAAAAGATGGCGGTCGGAAAACAACCAATAGAATTGTCACAACAAGGTCCAATTCAATAAGCACAATTTTATTCAGAACGAGTCTGCTTGCAATCTGTGGAACAAGAACTGGACGGATAGGTGCACAGATGTCTGTTGAATTAAATCATCTATCATTCACACTGTTCCACACAACTTCGCCTGTTGTATTTTCATATAATAAAGCTGACGCGCGTAATTTTTGCGATTCCATTTGCTGACGCGAGAAATTACACCAAGCAGCTTCCCACTACATTACATGAG
Organism: Botia almorhae; assembly: GCA_036877575.1. Taxonomy (NCBI): domain Eukaryota; kingdom Metazoa; phylum Chordata; class Actinopteri; order Cypriniformes; family Botiidae; genus Botia; species Botia almorhae. The sequence continues at coordinate 14,537 of JAZGTJ010011139.1, forward strand.
AGCAGTACAAATTAAAACATGTTTCAAACTCGTAGACGGTGAGAGAAATCCATTGACAACTCCAGCTGGTCAAGTACAGGTCACGGCTCGAGAAGGCAACAGCTTTACAGTAATCGTCTGAAATGTTTCCGATTTATCTGCTTGCCTTCAAGGCAATGATATCATTGTTACCTGTCATAGCTTATTTATTAGATCAAACTGAGAAACGCGTTGCCATAACGAAGAGAAGAAGCACAAAGTGAGAAAACAATAGACAAAATCAATTTCATTGCCTAGTCACCAAAAAATAGTAGTTGACATCGTTTTCCCATTGTACTCAACACAGTACCAGCAGGTATGTGTTAAAGCTGTCATAGCAACTCGTCTAAGCCAGCTGTTGGGGATGAAAAAAGACAGCTTATCTCCTGTACACGAGAAGTGACAGATCTAAACGAGTGACGGAGTCGACTGCCTAAAGTAAACAACAAAGTGTGTGTGTGTGTGTGTGTAGCAGCAGGTGGCTCCCATGTTCTTTTGAACGCAAACCTTTTGTATTTAAATAAACACCTTTCTCTTTTTGCCGCAGGGAACAAAATGGATTCCTGTTTATCCAACTTCCTGTGGAAATCATTTCTGGTCTGCATTATCTGCGCTGTGTAAACTCAAAAGGGGAAATTAATTACACGACACCTTAGTGAAGCCACGAGGTCCCATTGTGTTCAAACAGCAAACTTCCTGTATTAAAAAGAATCGATTTCTATAGAGGCAAAACCACAAATTCTAGTTCTAAAGCTAATTGCACATAATTCATGTTAAATGAGCTGAGAGTCGACAAACCGCACTGCTGTTGAAACCCATGTTTATCGGGGAAAAGAGGCTTTTAATTTGGAGCAACGTCCTTAGGGAAACTTTCAACAAATTTACTGTTTAAAATGTGCTTTTATTTATTTACCAGACCTGCTTAATGAAAGGCAGGATCCAGGTGCAGTCCAAAACATTTAATACAATCTAAACCTATAACAACAGGAAACCAGCCCAGACATCACATAATATAATACAAAACTGAACGAAACACTGGGGTTAAACAGACAAACGAATCAGAGGTAACAAGACACAAGTGCAAACAATTAGGGCGGGGCAATAAATACAGAACTACAAAGAGACAATGGAATAGAACTACAACAGGAAGACGAAAAGAATACAAAATAAAAGTCTGCAAAATAAAGGACAAGATGAACAGACAGACATGACGAGCATTAGCAATGGGCTGCTGCTGGCCATAGAATACTGATCTGGATGTACTGCCAGGAAAAACAGGATGTCATTTTAACAGCAAATCCATTTTATTGCCGCTGAAATTAACATTCTGGAAGGCATTTGTATGTAAATCGCATTACTGTCTGTGATAAGATTGATAGTTTCATTTTGTTTGACTATTTTAGCAGCCAGTCTTTGCTAACTTCATGAAGTGCATTGTGGGACGCTTTTAATAAGTGCTGAAGGAGGTCTCTTGTTCGTAGAGAAGACCAGACATTTCTGAGAAACTCAAAAATGTGAAATATACAGCGTGACAGTCGAATAAATCCTGATTCTGCAGCGCAATATCAGATTGAATCTGTATTAACGGGTATTAAGATGAAGAGAGCGTATTTGCATAAAATCTAGGAGAAATATAATTGGTGGTTCTTTTATCCAGTTATATCAACTAGACCAGAAGTTTAAAGAGAATGAAGCCATCGAGAACGGTTTAAAATCAAAGGCGAGAGCTGCGTTTGGCTCGTTACGAAGACATCTGCTGATATGACCTTCTCTCCTGTGTGAAAATGAGTTCCACGCTCGATAAAAACACAGCCGCGTGCTAACTGAATGAAGCCTCTGCAGGGGTGATAAACCAGTGTACCCTAAAATAAGATCAATGGCTTTTACAAGCACGTTTGATAAGCAGGAATATCAGTTCTTCCGCTGTCTCACCAGCACTGCACACTTCATTCATCATATACAAAACTCCAAGATTTGTAAATATGGCTGCTGTCATCTAAATGTCACCAGGAATCAGCATCTGCTTATTAAACGGGCGAGTGGGTTTGAACAGAGCAGGGATTCTAGAAAAGATTCTAGAAAAGGTCTTTATAGAGAAATCCCTATGTGTGTGTTTTTGATAGATGATGTATCATTGCAACTCCCCCACAAACAATTTTTGGTTCTTTGTTTTCCTAACGTTTCCATTAGTAACAAACTGTTAAAATTGTTATTGTTATGTTTAGTGTTCTAGAAACTTCCACTTCCAGTTTTTTAGACATTGTATTAACGTTATTTTGCTTGCTTATGAAAATGTTACTCAAATATTTTTAAATTCTGTAAACATTTTTAAAACGTTCCACTAACTACTTGATATATAGAGTACGATATACAACATTAAAAAAATCTACAAATCTTATTGCAAAAATGATTTTTTTCATTTTTGCAATAGCTGGGTCAGTGTTGGATTGTAAGCAGATGTCAGTTCTTTAAAATCATCTTTGTGAATAAATAATATGATAATTGATCCAGTAAAACTGTGACAAAATTCATCCCACTGCATGAGTCTGGTAGGAAATCAGTTTGGGAATGTCTGCGGTCTTTCACTGTTGAAAGTGCTAAAGAAGAATCTGGAGTTAAATATTTCACTCACCTGACTGTGAAATCATACGAGCAGGATGCCAGAACAGTCGGGTAAAATGGGCAGAACTGCGAATGACAAATAAA
>JAZGTJ010011140.1:0-17259 GCA_036877575.1 Botia almorhae
AATGATATTAATATCACTAATGAGATTTTTCTGATGCCTCTTTGTTTCTTCTGAAGAACAATATTACATAGAGAAAATAAGGAGGTTTGCAGAAGTCCTGGCCCAGAGCACCATTTAAAAACAGAGCACCATTTAAAAGACCCTTTGAGCAAACAGTAAAAAAAGTTGGTTAAGTGCTCTAGCAAGTCTGTTCTTGAAGTTCACTGAGACCTTTTTTAAGAACTTGAGTTAGTTCCTCACTCACCTGTCACACTGACTGAGCCTCCTGCATCTGTCACTATAGTCTTTTTAACACATTCTTTGTCTCGTTTTGTCTCCTTTAACTTTTTGGGGGAGAAGTAACGGACCATTAAATGCTTACTTGGATTACAGGACATGAAGAAGACAACAGAACACTAATGCACACAGACACACACATGCACAAAAGGTGGTCAATGGGAAATGAAGTTGTTTGCTCACCCTTTGTTGGAACACCAGGACTACACATTACCACATTTACATACACTGTCAAATTGGTTTACAAACTAACTATGTTAGTTAGTTAAAAAAATAAGGGTTAAGATGTATGGTCAGTCAGCATGCTCTTTCTAGTGAGCCTAGATGATTAAGGAAGTTTTGCTGGTAAATCTAGCAAAGAACCCTGATAATACAACTGTTCATCAGACTCGAAATTCTAATGGGATGGGCTCAGGAACTTAACTCAAGCCATTGGAAAATGCAGTTAACCTGTGGTTGCACATTCTGTATTTTTGCAGAAAGTTATGTTGCTTGACAACCACAAACAGCCCCCAGTTAGCTAATATATTCATAAATAAATACAGCCATGTATTGAATATTGGAAACATGTATCATGTTGCTGTTGCAATCAGCAAGCTACTCAACTCAGTGTGTGTGTGTACACGTGCTGATAGGTGAACTGCAGCTGTCTGCATTTACAGAATACGAGTCAGCTGCTTTGCTATTAGTCTAATGTGTTGTTTGTGTGTATGAAACACTTTCATCTTTTACTTTTTATAAAACAACTGCTGCTCAAATTAGCATCTACTGAGGCCAGTTTGTTAAATCTGTCTTCTGGTAACCCTAACCTTTAGGTGTCTAAAGTAAAAGTCCACAACTCTCTGCAAATATCTTCCCACAGTGACCAGTGCGGTGAACTGTTATTTTTGTGTATGTGTGTGTGGAGACACATACACACATGACTTTGACATTGGCTTTGAGCCCATGTGCCACTGTTAAAGAGCAGTTTGTTATTGGCCACCAGCAGTAGGCAGACATGTAAACATTAGTGTCTGTCTAAAGTGCTCCAAAACAGAAACACCAAAGAGTCTAATAATAGCCTACTATAGAAAATAACCTGGCCTTATGGATGTGTTTTTGTGTTTGTATGTGCTGCCTAGAAAGTATTTAGACACAGGTTTAGCTTCAGTGTCTAAATACTGTTTGGCTGTATGGCACTAGAGAGTCTGATTATTTATTCCTGTCAATCATCATGTGAATGTAACTTCATAAGCAGCTACTTGCCTGTTTTTAAGAACAATTGCTTTTTTATCTCTCTATTCTAATTCACCTCATTTCATTTTGAGCCAAATTCGTGTGGCATCCATTAAAACTGGATGGGTAGTCAGTATAGCAGCATTAAATGCTGACCAGAATTCAGAGCACAACATATGCTTTCAACAAGATCCATGACCAAAGTAAGAAAAAAGCTGGAGAAAGAAATTCAGCGATTGAGAAAAAATGGGATAGAGTAATAACAAAGTCCCTTTAAGGAAGTCTCTGGACTCAGTGGTGAGGCAGATGTGAGGAAAGACTGATATCTCTAAAATTGCTGACTAAAGTCTCAATAAAACACTATATTTCAGACCAGCTATTAAACCTGACTCGAACTGTATCATAAATTCTTCTTCTTCAGCTCAAATTGCACTATAAAAACAAGTTTTCCAGATTGCTTCAGGTGCTGCGTATGCACAAAGAACCTCACAACATTCTGTAGAAAGCTCCTTTGAGCATTGCAGTTTCCCCTAATTATAGTAATAGAATGCGCCATCTTGTTAATTCTATAATCTTTGGTAATAATGACTTGTGCCAGCTCTTGATTGGTTCTGACTGCAGTGCTTGATTAAAAGAGAACCATTATGATGGAGGCATTTGGACACATACACCCACATAAACGCACACACGCATGAACACAGCTACTGCCTGTCAGAGACTGCACGCTCTTACTAATGTTTGTTGTGTTTTAGTGGCTGCCCACAGAGTACAAACAATGGATTACACACACACTTGCAAAGAAACACACTAATAATAATTCACATACTAGCACGTGCCTGTTAACAATAGAGAACAGAACAAAAGCCTGAGATGATTATTGTGGCTGTTACAGGAGCAAAAAAATAGACATCAGAGCTTTGACAATCCAGCCTCCAATCTGTAAAATATTACACATATCCCATAGGACAGACGAATCACAGATCAGATTGATTGTTCATCTCTTGCAGACTGTAATGAGATTAAATTGAGACTTTGAGGTTGACCCTGCTGTTTTTACACAAGTCTCAGAGATTCAGATGAGATCTCAGCAATGTCGCAATCTAAGCTCGGGTTTGCAAAATACCAAGGTTAAAAAAACAATATGAATTTGTTTCCAATGCTCTCTTTCTTTTAAACAGCCCAACACACACACAGTTAACGGTCAATCTTTCCAACCATTCGGTCCTGATCATTTGGCCCATTTGGTGTACAAAAGTTTGTTCCTCTTAACATCCAGTTTAAGAATTTACAGCAATAGTAAAACTTTGGAATAGAACAGAGCACTCCAAAGGTTTAAATTCACCTGTCACTCAAAGCAGGACAGCTCTGCCCCCCAGCAGGACGCCACTATGGGGGTCTGACAAGCCATGTACATACACAAACACAGAATTAGTTTTCCATGCTGCTTAATACCAGACACATTTGGGTCACTGTAAACCATATGGCAAGAGGGGTTTTGACAGAGTGTAAAAACAATCTTGGCCTTTAACAGAAACAGCCCTTCAGGGGCACATGAATAGCACATGCATATTTAGAAAATCTTTGGTGGGAACAGTCAAAAGTTATGAAGCACTTCTCACCCCAGGGAATACTGGTCTACCAGGCCAGAAATATACCAATGCACGTGAATGTTCTTGTTATTCTGTTTGCATAATAGGTCACAATATACTTCTGCCCTGCATTTCTTGTGAACTTTATCCCTTTTACATTTAGTCCCAAAAACATTTTGTATGTAACAAAGTCGACATAAACTTGTTTTGAAATCAAAATCCCAATGTGCAATTTATTTTTTAAAGTATGAATATCAAAGTTCCAAACAGGGTTGAAACAATGGCTTAAGGCTTAGGACTTAAATTAATATCTGGCTTAAGGCTTAGGCCTTAAATTAATATCTGATTATGAGTGATCTGAATTTTGGAGGAATGCATTACTCTGTTGTGAAGACTTGACATTTATCTTAAGGTTATAGCCCTGTTACACTGAGGCTGAGGTAGAAACATATGATTTCCTCAAACTTTAGCAGTAACCTGTTTAAATAAAGTGATGAAAGCATATCATTTTCCTTAAATCCTAGTCACACATGTAGTTTCCTGAGAATGACCCAAGAGTACTCCTGAAATATTCAATGACAGGGAATGTTATAGCAAGCAATAACTCGAACCCAACATGATGACTTCCTCTTCTTCATGGGAAAACTGGTGTGAATTGGCTCTCTGTTTACTCTTGAACTGTGTTCCATCTTCTTTTCATTCAGTCTGTCTAGTGGGTAAAACCAATGTGTGTGTGGGTGTGTGTTTTAGGTAAAGCTGTGGAAGCTTTTGTTTTCCTCAGGATTTGGGTCCAGATGTGGCCAAATTCCTTTTAGGCCCCCAGGAAAGAGGTAACCAGATAGCACATAAGCCTTATCCTCAAATTTTAAATGTGCATTGGTGTGAATTCATGTTGTGTGCATGTGATTGTGTATTTATGTGTTTTATTCTCCATTTCTGGATAATGAAATGATATTATCTTCTAATGATATTTATCTTCTACCCCTGGTTTTCCTCATCGCCTTGTTTTCCCATGTTTTCTGCCTGTTTCCTCCCTCTCTTCCTCCTTTCCACCATCACTATTCCAGATCCACAGCCCAAGGGTTCTGCATAAATGCTAGTTATACAAATAATGATTCAAATAGGCACTTCCTGTTAATTGAGAGATGGGTTGCATAGCAACATCTGAAAAATGAAAACAGCAGCATCAGCTTATTTTAAACATTTTTTCATGTGTGTGTTTCTGGTATTCATTAAATAATGGGGATCAAATGTCCACTCAGGTATAATAATACCAGTAAACTTTGACCTTGTTGGAACTTTTTTTTTATAAAAAAGTGAGGTTTAGGGGTCGGGGGATAGAATATACAGTTTGTACAGTATTAAAACCAGTAAGTCTGTGTTTGTGCATATGTGCGTGTGTGATGTGACCCACGTAGGTGTTTGTGATTCTAACCCTGTAGTGTTTATTTAAGTATACCAAAAATGTACCCCGTTCTATTGAAACCTTAAAAAATATTTAGGCCTGTATTATAAACAAAACATTTTATAACAACTCCAAATAAAGTTATTTAAAGTGAAGGAGGCCCCGTAAACACACACATACACAGCATCTTTAATTAAACAGAGCTCTTCCTGCTTTACTAGCTGCTTTATCCATTCAGAGGATGAAGGGCAAGAGAGAGGGGCGGGGTCAGAGGTCAGAGGTCACTGAGCCTTCAGCGCAAGCGGGGAAACACCTTGCAATTCTGTTTGTTCCTGATTCAGATTTAGAGAGATAAAATGAGACGGTCAGGGAAGGAGGATAGTGCCCATGTAAGGACACAGAATAGTTGAGGCTGCTTGTTTGGTTTAAAATAAGTAAAATATAAACCCTGGAGACTTAGCGTTCTTAGTTATCCTTTATTAAGTATATGCCAAAGTTATATATAAGTTATATTCCAGATGCTTCTAAAAATCTTTAGGAGAAAGCAAAATAAACAGTTGACATACAAGGACATTTTTCCAAGACTAAATTACCATATGCGCTGTACAGTACCATATGTTTCTATTATACAGTAGAAACAGAAGCAATCATGATCCCGGGTGCAACAGCTTCATACCATCACAATGGGCTTATCTGACCCAGTTCACATTTACACAGGTCTGTGCAGGTGTCTGTACTACATGCGGCCACTTGAGGACAAGTCTGGAAAAAGGGCATGTGTATGTGTTCATGCAGCAGCATGTCTCTTATATGTAATTAACAGAATACTGTTATAACTGGTGTGTTTGGTATGTAATACAAAAGAATGTGAAATAATACAAACTTTAAACAAAATTAAATGCCTGTTCAATATCGCAATGTCAGCTAATTTGCATGTCCACATACACTAGTTTTTAATCAGCATTTCATAATGCTTGCACTATAGCCTAATGGAACCATTATGGGGGTGAAATAATGTTGTGGTTTAGGGTGTAAGCTTAGGGTTAGTAATGGTAGTTAATGGCACTTTGCAAAGCTATAATCACACAAGTAGGATTAGGGGTGTAAGTAGTTTAAGAGGTTTAATAGTTTAAGTATTGGTTATTTAAGACTTATATTTGCATCCAATAGCATTTCATTTTTAATAGTTCCAATAGTACCAATCCAACCTTTGCTAGTCAGAAACACAAAATGTGTTGCAAAAACAATCATAAAAACATAAAAGCAGCCCATAATGAACAGCCATATGGCATTTTCATTATGACAGAGATTTAGAGGTGAAAAATGCCAAAAAGAAACATTTTATAACTCCCTTGACTATGTCCAAAGGGGGCATGCGATGCCTGTGCTCAAGTGTTATCAGACTCATCAGTGAAGGCAGTGTCAGGGTGAGGAGTCAAACAGTCATGCTGCTGCCCACAGGCACCATATTTCAAACATACCTTCAGTAATGAGCTGGGCTGGACAGACCCTGAGGTACAGAATGGCAACTCACTTAAGAAGTGGTAAAAAACACATTAATTAAAAGTACACCTCCATTATGATTAACTGAGCAGACTTACACATGTGCCAGTGGGAGGGGTTAAGCAGACACATGCCTTCTGAGATTTCAAAGACTCACGAAACAAATCAGTGGAGAAAGTTAACTTGCTAAGCAAAAAGGCAAATAAACACACATGATTGCCTTTTAAATCTCAATGAATTAGCTCACCGACAACAACTGAACTCAATCAACAGCTAGACTGTGATCTAAGTCTGTCTGTGTGTGTTTGTGGGTGTTGGGTGGCACGTGGGTGTGATTTTGTCATAGAGAGTTTTTTGGTCTTTAGCATACCCATATTAACACTGACTTTACAACAGAGAGACCAAAGAAACAATACACAACATTTCTGTTTTATAATGTTACCAGATATGTTCTGTTAGACCTTTTGAACCCCATTGTCCTTCCTGTTTGTGGACTGGGAGACTAGACATTTGGCAGAAACGCACACACCTCATGAGATTTGTGGGGTTTGAAGTTCCACAAATCAAACAGTGAGATCACATCTGACGTGTTAGGTGCCTGGCAGCTGTATACTTCAAACAAGGCCCAAATTACAGCTCACACCCTCCTGTAGCTTTACCTTTGCTAGCTTCAGCCATGTCAGACTTCTCTGCATGTGATTTTAAGCATGTTTGCGTAAAGCTAACATCACACTGGGCCTTGAAACCGAACAATTCTTACCAAAATTGATACCGAGCCTTCTGTGTGATGTTGACAAATTATGCATCATTAGAATGTTCTGAGATTTAAACTTTTGTTTTACTATATAAAAATCTTACAGTGACATAAATTCCATAATCTTTGTCAGCAGTTATGCCCAATCAAAAGCTGACATACCTTGAATATGAATATGCGTTTAGCTGCAGTAAATGAAACGTTTCAACTTATGCCACAGAGAAGCAGTGTGACCTCTCCAGTCAGCTGGACAAGAGTCAAAAAACAACACAGCTGCCATGAGGTCTCACACACACTCACACACTGACTAACTCACAGTTTAAGTTGCCATTTCTTGTGTGGTCTCACTCTTCACACTGACGGAAGAATAAAAATGAAATCACAAATTAATTTGGTCTCTTTGAGAACTCACATTCCCTGTGATTTGCTTGTTTGTCATAATAACAAAATGGACTGAAATTCTGTGAATCTGGACTGAGGAAAAACTACAAGGCCGAAAAACCATCAACACATGTTTTTCTTTTAGTGCCATTAGTCTGCTGTTTACCGAAGTAAAATACTAATGTAGTTTTCTGTGTACTTCAAAGTAGTGTGCATGTGTGTGCTCATGGTCCTGACTTTCATATCAAAACAAATGTTTTAACCCCAGACCATTAACCCTCTCTTAACCCCCTCCCCTAACCCTCCCTAATTGGCTAAACGCAGACATGAACGAGTATTATCAGTGTGATAAAACATGCATGAGTAAATCATGCGCACACAAAGCTGTCACTAAAAAGGTTTGATTTGTTACTACAAAGGGCTCGTTGGTTAGAATCTGTATTTCATCTGCTTAATCTGGCCATTAGAGAGCGTTATGTGTAAAGTCGTCCGGCTAATCTGACCATCTGCTTCATATCAGTGATTCTTTTATTTTTATAAATGAGTTTATAAACGGCCTTGTAGATTTATTTATTTATTTATCTAAAGGATCTATGGGAGCAGCAGGCACCCACACCTCTCCGGAGATAGTTAGATAGCGGCGCTGCATGTGAGATGGTGTGTTTTTCAAACAGCCCAAAGAAGCCAGGAACTCCATGTCGACGACTGACGTGTTAGGAGTGTGGCGTGAATAATGGTGGCGTCTTATTACTCTTTCTCCAACAACATGTATTGTATATATGCAACTCGTGTTGCAAGCACATTGAAGTATGTAAAAGCATCTGTGCTTATAAGTGCTTCTTGTGCAAACGTGTAGTGGTGCGTGCATACATATCCACTAGAGGGGGCAGTCTCGTTAGTATCTCGAAGCCGTATTTCAGCAGGAAACTGTTGTTTTTGCCAGGTTGTCTGCTGTGGGTGTGTGTGGAGTGTGTTTTAGTTACTCCCGATACGAAGCACTGAGGGCTACCAAAAACAACATGCAGAGGAAGGGGGTGAGGGGCAGACATGGGCAGGGCAAAGGATTATGGGGGTGCAAAGAGCAACCCAGTCACCTCTTTACACAGCAGGATCTGACTTTAAACAAATTTCAGAAAGATTTAACAATTAATGGCCAAAAGAAATATTTCAACAACTTTTAATACCATAAATAAAGCCAAAATATCAATCATGGCCTTGCTTGTTATAGAAAATAATAATAATATAAGTATTATCATAATAATAATATAATATTTTCCCACTAAGGCAATAAAAGCATCATTTAACAGGTGTGTTTAGGAGTATGGAAGAAGAGGGATCTTAATATTTTAGCCTATCATCACAAATATTTTAGTACATATGTAGTTAATAACCCTACTTATGATAAGTCAGTCTATCTATGATATTCATCTTGTTATGTCTCAAAGCTTTTCACAAATGTCTCATTTAAAATGAATATTGAATAAAACCCCTGCAATGGTTGTCCATAAATAAAGATCATATCACAGCTGGACATGCCATGACAAACACTACAGAATTGATAGGGGGCATCCATTTATTTACATATCTGCTTTACCAAAACTGGCCCTATTCACACATTTTGTGTCTAATCCATTGCATTTACACAGATTTGTTAGGAGTCCATTTGCAATCTCTGCTGACTAAATATCCATAAATATTAACATCTGTTTACTTAGCAAAGTTAAAAGTTACCATTTTTACAGGCTATTCATTTTATTTATTTGAAAGATTACAGTCCTGCAGCAATGTAGAAGATAGTGAAGCTCACTAGGCCAACTGATTGAGAAGATCTACAGATGATCTCATCAATGTTGTAAATGATGGATTTACTCACTGATCCTCCGCAATGTGATTGCGCATTAATTTAAGGACTGACGTGAAACAAGCTTTGCGTGTGTAAATGATTGTGTGATAGTGATGCAGATATATATTAAACGACCTTTGCACATGAGAACTTTATGCAGAGTGATCATCTCCAGAACATCTACAATGAAGTGCACAATGAAAACAAGTTGCATGGGATAGTTTTTCTACTTTTTTAATGTAAATTGCTGTCTTTTCAGCCAAATCTGTTTGTGTTTCAACCTTTTTACAAGTACTGCAAATTGGGCGTAACGCGCGAACGCGCGTCCCTAAAGAAACTCGTTAATGTCAAATGCGTCGTTTCCTTTTGTTTTTGTTTGTTTTGCGAGTTTGCGTCTGGCATTATCATGCAAATAAATGCAAGAAAGTGAGAATTAAATTCACACACATCCAAATCCTCCGCTGACGTGTAATCGAATTACCAAGTAAGACACTTGTAACTCTTTTAAATGTAGCTAGCAATGTATTTGTATAATTATTATTTGTTTGATTGCAATAAAATTTCGCGATACTAGCTAAGGTTTTGAATGAGATTTTCAGATGTGGGAATATTAATCTAAACTCGCTGAAAGGAGTGAAACGTAGGAAACACTTAACAAAAAAAATGTTAACAGTCGTAACAGTTAAACGTTTAACAGTTTCGTTCGTATATTCGAAGTTTCATAAAATGGGCCCCATCTAGCTATATTATTAAACGTTCAATATGTTAGACATTATAAAAGTTAGAATACATTTATTAGGCATATTCTTCCTGCGGTTTTTGTTTTCTATTTTAGTTTGTGTTTTGAATCTGTGTGTGTTGAATAAGAGGTTTTCATATTAAAGAGAGGGACTGGTGTTGTGTTGTAGTGGAAGTGGAGCGTTTGAAGTTACTGAATGCCACCCTGATGTAATGTTTGAGCAAGAGGAAATCACGGAGCGGTGACTCTTTAACATTATAATTTGGTACAAGGCTCTGGTTTCACTGGGAACCTGCCTAAAACCTGTTCTGGCTTGCCGCGTTTAAATTAGTTTAGTTCAGTTTAAATCAGTTTAGTGTCATATAGCCATGTTTGCAATGCGCCTTATAAATAGCAGAAAAATTATATTACAAGAGAAATGATCACGAATACGCATATTGCTAATGTATACAAATGTATGGGGTGTGGGTGTTTCGTTCTCCTTGACGTGGGTGAACACATATGATGGCTACTGGCGCAAAAAAAGATAACATTTTAGAAGTCCGTCTATTTAAATTGTGACTGACTCTACGTTGTTTTTCATTTGTAAGTGTCGTTAATGACACGTGAAGCAAAAAAACATCCCTTGTCAGAAAAGTTAAGGTTAACCTAACTTAAAAGACAAGCGAGCCATTACTTTTTCATTAAGAAGAAAAACAAGCGCTAACCGCACTTTGTTGACACACACCCGGTTCTGCCGACTGCGTGGCCCGGGGGGGTTGGTGTGCCGCGGTGGTGGGAGTGTGTGTGTATGGGGGGCTGAGGTTTAGTGGAGATAAGGGGTCCGATATATGGGTCCAGAGGGAGGGGTGAGAAGTCCGGAGTTTAAAAAGACAGGGCGCACCTCTGCTTCACACAGACGCGTTTATTCTAGCTTCCAGTGAGGGAAATATACCTCATCTTTCACAGACTCTTTTATTGAGGAAGGCAAAAACAAACATTTCCACTGACCTACGTTAAACTGAGATCAGCCATTTGGATCAAACTGAAAGACCATTGCGTTGTAAGGTTTTAAAGTGCCCTCACCAAATGGAGCCAACGCCGGAATACGCCGACCCTTACGATTACTATGAAGATAATGAGACTGTCTGCGACTACTCGGAGTGGGAGCCGTCCTACTCTCTCATTCCTGTGCTGTACATGCTCATTTTCATCCTCGGTCTTTCCGGTAACGGCGTGGTTATTTTTACTGTCTGGCGCGCAAAATCCAAAAGGCGCGCTGCGGACGTTTACATCGGTAACCTGGCGCTGGCGGACCTGACGTTCGTCATCACGCTGCCGCTGTGGGCAGTGTACACCGCGCTGGGCTACCACTGGCCGTTTGGCGTGGCTCTCTGCAAGATCAGCAGCTATGTGGTGCTTGTAAACATGTACGCAAGTGTCTTCTGTTTGACATGCCTGAGTTTTGACCGCTACCTCGCCATCGTCCACTCTCTGTCCAGTGGCCGGCTCAGATCCCGTGCCACGATGCTGGCATCACTTGGTGCCATCTGGTTCATGTCATGTCTGCTGGCTGTGCCCACTCTTCTCTTTCGTACCACAGTGGACGATGCCGGGAGCAACCGTACCACCTGTGCAATGGACTTCAGCCTGGTCACTCTGAATCAACATCATGAATCTCTTTGGATTGCAGGGCTGAGTCTTTCTTCCTCTGCTCTGGGTTTTCTGCTGCCTTTCTTGGCCATGACCGTCTGTTACTGCTTCATCGGCTGCACTGTCACCCGCCATTTCAGCCACCTGCGCAAGGAAGACCAGAAGAAGCGACGTCTCCTCAAGATCATCACTACGCTGGTAGTTGTCTTCGCTTTCTGCTGGACCCCTTTCCATGTTCTGAAGAGCATGGATGCCCTCTCTTACCTGGACTTGGCACCCACCTCGTGTGGCTTTCTCCACTTCTTGCTTTTGGCCCATCCGTATGCCACGTGCCTGGCGTACGTCAACAGCTGCCTCAACCCGTTCCTCTATGCGTTCTTTGACCTGCGGTTCCGATCGCAGTGCCTGTGTCTGCTGAATCTGAAGAAGGCCATGCATGGGCACATGAGCTCCATGTCTTCAACCCTCAGTGCTCAGACTCAAAAGTCTGAGGTGCAGTCACTGGCCACCAAAGTGTGAGATGAAGATGAGTGAGAAGAACCAGGAAATATGAAGCTGAAGGAGAACGCGCTGGGCTGAGGGGTTAAAAGAGTGAGAATCTACTGACGGCTGGTCCGTTATGGCTGGTGCGACCCCCTCAGCAGAAAAGACATGTTGCCCAGGACATTGAGGTTTGAGGAGAAGCATGTTGATGACTAGAACATAATGAAATGAACTGATGGACTTGGAAGAACATACTGTTCTATGTTTGTAAATAACACTCATAGTTTTGTGTACTCTACTGTATTCATGGATGAGTTGCTGATGAGAATGTGGATAATGGACAATGTGCCTGTGTGTATGTGCCTATGTGTGCGTCCGTGTGTGTTTATGTTTGCCGACACGCTCCTTCACGCATAGAGAGACACACAGAGATCCATCCAAGCAAACAAGGACGTGACTTTTGTTCCCCATAAACAAAAAATGTAACGATATCTTCAAAACTTTATTTGAACAGCAATGATGCTGCACTGAGGATGAGCTTGCTTGTGCTGCTGTGAGAGTGTGTGGAAGCCTGTATACACTGGTGTAGAGATGAAAATTGTACAGTATTTTCATACTATTTTTCTGCTAAGTTGCAATGTTCAGAAATGTGTTCATTATCTGTAGCACTTGTTAAGAGGAGATAAAATTATAATTTTTGTTAACAAAATCTGGTGTGAATGTGTGTGTTTTTTGATGAAAGATTTAAAGTGTGTGTGTGTGTGTTTACCAGTGCTAAGGTGATGCTGCTTGATTAGATAGTTTAAGCGCAGACAGGGGTGGGGGGTGGGGGGGGTGTCGAGCAGACAGACAGATGGCTGCTGACAAATGTCTCTAGGAAAAAAGGAAGAGAAGTGGAGACAAGGAATGTGTGTGTGTGGGTGGGGGGGTGTAAGTTAATATATAAAAATATACATGTTATAGTTTTGAAAGTTCTGTAACTAACAACCGCAGCTGTATTAAATATGTCACTTCAATACAATTCGTCTTAGCATCATTCCACATGGCTATATATATGCACTGATATATGTGCAAAATACCACTTCAGTGTAACTTTCTTATTAAAATGCTGAAAAGAAACCCAGTCAAATATGTGAAATTAAACAGAAACCAGTCTAATGGGTGGGGTGGACCACACATTAAAGACCAGATTTACAAGACTGGACTATACACACACATACATTATGTGGTCAAATGATGGTGACTAATTAACAGTGACATTGTGAGGCCCCATGACTCTATGAGAATGAAGCAAGATGGACTTTGTCTGTGTGGATGCTACATACCACTGATACTTTGTTCTGGCAGGGCAAATGGGGCAAGTAAAATATTCATTTTTGAAAAGATGACCGTTGAGGAAGGGGGAAAGGACGCTACACACACACACAAACATAGAGACACGCAAACACACCAGCAAAAACAGAAACAACATGACCAATAGGCTTCAGGAACTTGGAGATCAAAGGGGGTTGGGGGGGAAGTGGGAGGGTGAGGGACAAGTGAGACGGTGTAAAAAAAACAGTTTGACTGTGAACTTGAGCACTTGGTGATGCCCCTTGACACACAGAGTTCCCGTGATAAATATGGCTGGATTGTTTTTGGCAGACACACTGTCTGGGAACCAGATATGATGAGGTAATCTCATTAGCTGGATAAACCAGGTCTGTGATGTCATTACAGAAAACATAAACCCTAAAACCCAAACCCACCAAAGGGAATGCAGCTATTTCACATATATTCCCGTTCACACACTATGAAGAAAGAGCAGATTGACATTATAACATTTATGTTACTGTGCATCTTAACAAAGCAAGACAGACAGTCACATTCTTGTTTGTAGAGGCCTTTTATATTTAGGCCTATTATAATTTTACCTCTTTAAAATATGCCATTAAGCACCAATAATGGACAAAAGAAGGATTATTGTATGGTGTGCTACACACCAAGAAGTGTATAACGGATTACTCTACAACATGGTATACATCTATAGTCATTACTAATAAAAAGGCTACCGCCTTTAGTTGCAGTAACTAAATCAGACATGAGCTTATTTGGAACAAGCTCATGTTGTCCTGCCAATCACAACACTGATTTCTAACTACTTCAACTATTCTTTTGGCATCCCTCCACCATCCAGACCCCACATTTATCTCATTCATTAAGTCCAGGGGGAAACAAGTGTCATGTTTTTGTCCATCAGTTGCAGACTGCAATGCCAAACGAGTTAATCATTATCTTTCCATATGAACATGTGGAGTTCAGGGTCATTCTGCAAGGCTTTGGATTCAGAGTTGTTTGGTCAGATACCCAAATGCACAAATACAGTCTGAAGTTAAACTAAAAGCCTCCCTATGTAAAGCGCAGCAGGTGCTGAGGTACTGAAATGTTAGCGTGTGTACCCAGGGCTTTTATAAACCATTAACAACATTCCAGAGAAAATAGATTATGATATATGGGCATGTGTGTTTCCCAGCTGTTAACCTTCATAATAAAGAGCACAAATGCAAACCTTCTGTCATCATTGCTCAGCTTCAGTAACAGCTCTTGTTGCTTGACAGGTGTGTTTCCTCACTGGTTTTACACTGAGTTGGAATATATATATACACATATATTTATGAATATGTTCTCTACTCTCATAAGCCCCATACATGCCAAGACACACATAAAATTTGGGTTATTTAATTAGTAAATAACTAGCATGCATAATTAGAAAGCAAAAATAAAAAAGGGAATATTGTTAAAGGGAGGAAAACTTTCTAGCTATTGTCCAATCACGTTTTACAGAATTTTTTACTAGACCAGAATTTTTTACTATAATTTTTTACTAGACCAACTGAGAACCACTTAATTAGGAAACAAACAAATACATATTTGTTTTGTGTGGGAACAGAATGCATGTGTTTTTTCTGTGTTTTTTGTCAAGGATATCAAACATAATCCAGCTGTCATGTCGAGCCCTCTTCCACATTGAGGAAAGGCAGACATCAATTGTTCCCACTGAAAACACACACAGATACAGAGAAAGACAGATATTGTGAGAATGAAGTTAATAACTCAATGTGTTCAGTCTAGCTGAACACCAGACTCGACAATAGAGCTTCTTATCAAAACACAGAGGCCGCATTGAGCAGGGACATTGTTGAAAGACACACACTGACATACAGGCAAAGGAATCATACAAAATACAAATCACAAACGTCCTGGAGTTTCCCTTCACTGTGTGACAGAAAACAAACGTGTAATGCATTAGCTCCTGAATTTGACATGCGTGAGAGTGTTATCCAGCTGTCAGTTTGACAGAGATGAGAGTAATGTCTACACTGGGAAATTAAAGTTGAATATCTATGTTTCCTTAGTGTTTTCTCACAGATAAATCATTTGTGACTTTGGCATCTAAACTAATCCAGATGTGTCTTAAATCAATGTTTTTATACTGTTGTCAAAGGAAAAGATCTTTTTTTTCTGCCTCCTTCTCTTGTTTATCATCTATGGCCAAGTTGGACCACCTTCTTTCTGAAACCCAGTCGTCTGTTATCATATTTGCTTCGTTATTTGTAATTCCATGTCAGTTTTTGTATCTATCATAAACAAAGCTTTCATCTTATGTTTCTCTAGGCTACTCTCTTTCTCTTCCCTGTGGTTCAGGCTCTTTTGATGTTTAATGTGAGTTCTCCTCCTTCTCTGGTCAAGCTGTAATGAGCTGTGGAGCAGCAGAGAACAAACCGACTGTAGTTTAGTGTGTAACTTTAATGTGTGTTTGCATGTCTTTAATTAGTTCTTTTAGTGTGTTATATTGATTGTCCACCTAATACTTGTAAAGTCACTGCCAAACAGTGTAATGAATATCCTTTATGAAACATTGTAGTGGTATCATAGTACATTAATAGTATGAGCTGGTAATACCATGGTACTTTGACATATACTGTACCTGGCTAATGAGTGGTTACTATATTCATGTATTATGGTATTTGCATGATATTCCATAGTATTTCAAAGAATACAGTGGAATTACCATGGTACATGTCCAAACAAACTATGCCAATACTACAATACTGTTAAAAAAATTTGGTAGCAATTTTGAGCAATTCAGACAAAGTGAATATCCCTGTCTGTGTAAATTTGTTCTACGAATTTATAGTCTGGAGAAGATTTAAGTCTGTGCATTAACAGATTTATGGTAGAAATTTCAAGGTGTTTATGTTCAAATGTTCTGGAAAATTTGAGGGGAACTTACATGATCTAAGCTAACTAGCCAATGAGGTACAAAATATTTATTTAAAAGTTAATTCAATATTATATCATATGCAGTTTTAAAGGATGTTTTGGTTTTTTTACTGTAAACATGACGAAAGTACTGATACTGTCTTACTTTTTTTTGCATGGTTGCTGTTTTTCCGGTGTGTTTGTGCAGTATTATGGGATGTGTTTAAGTCTTTTTTGGGAGGTGAATATAGCAATTTACATTGAAGTAAACACGCACTCTCTTTCTTTACACAGGTGTCTGAAATCTTTCATTCATGAATTCATATTTGGCTTCAGCTGTTCTGTTTACTGTCAAAGCTTGTACGGCAAGTCTAAGGGGTCAGACCTGCTTTATGATGTTTCTCAGGGCAAGAATACTTTTGCTCTCTGCTGGTTCTTATTTTGACCGGCCATTGCAATCAACCAAACAAACCTAGCGATTAAAACAGTGATTTGAAATAGTGATATCCATTATAATGAAAGACACAACCAATACACACATACATCTGTTGATGATCCTGTTACACAATGTGAAAACCAAAGTTCAAGTGAGTTTGTGAATGTGAATATTCTTTACAACTCCCTTTGACCACACCCAGAGACAACCAAACCTGTATATATGTGAATTCAGATCAGACAAAGACTATAGTGGCCCCTCAATTCAAGTGCTGACAAAAGCTGACTATACTTGTTTCCATTGATTTGTATTCAATAAAGTTCAGAGCTTTTTTTAAGCAACAATAAAGCAACTCAGAATAACACAATAAACCACACTGTAAAAAGGATTTGCCAGGTAACCAAAAACGTGCTTCATTTAGTAACATTAAAATGATCTGAATTTAAGTTAAAAAAAATTGAATGGTTAATTTAACACACATGTCTGTGTGTGATGCAGTCCATGTATCTAAATGTGTCCTTGTGTATGTGATGCAGTTCATGCGTGTAAACGTGTCTTTGTGGGTGTGATGCCACCCATGTGTCTTTGTGTGTGTGATGCGGTTTGTGTGTAAATGTGTCTGTGTGTGTGATACAGTCCATGTGTGTAAACTTGGCTTTGTGTGTGTGATGCAGTCAATGTGTGTAAACGTGCTATTGTGTATGTGATGCAGTCCGTGTGTGTAAACGTGCTATTGTGTATGTGATGCAGTCCGTGTGTGT
>JAZGTJ010011141.1:0-17257 GCA_036877575.1 Botia almorhae
AGTATTAGTGATATGTTTTTAATATATCAGCAGCGTAGTTGTCTAACTGGTTTTGATCTCTGTATTACACACCACAAGAGGTCCAGCAACAACCAGAACAGCTAAAACATCTCATACAAACAACTACAGACGAAAGACTACATTGCCAGTCGGTTATGATGTTATTACATTTGTAAGGTTATAAAAAACCCGTTACAACAAGTGATTGTATAGTATTAAACTGTATGTTTACAGTGCTGAGTTTCTTAAAGCAAAACATCAGAATGAAAACGAAGACGAGCGCATGCAACCAAATGCTCCGAAGTATTTCTCAACATCGTGTCTGTTTTATACCTATGAACTTGTTAGCCTCATAATGCGAAAAGCACAGGAGTTGTTACTGGCAGGATGGAGTGGCAAAGGAGTGAAAAATAAGACATTCCCATTGATTAACACCTTCACCAGTTCCAAAACATCTGCAGAGAGGTATTATAAAAATAATTGCAATAAATAAATGATTAAAAAAAGATTTGTCAGAGATTTATTGAGTAATACGTAGAGCTTGTAGATGCTGGGTGGGACAAGAAAACTTTAAATTTAATGTATCTCCTTGGGCCAATAAATATTGTTTTGGAGAAAAGATCTACTTGATGTTCTGTGGAGGAACAAGAGTTCAGTTCTCATCAGTGACCAACATCTAAAGTAAAAAGAGTCTTGTGGATTGTAACACTGTTTAACTTTTGAAGCAACAGTTTTGGTCATATTGACAGATGAGAACTTAATGTTTTTTTAGTAGTTACAGTAGTGATCATGCAGGAAAATGATGCCAAATAATAACAACAATGAATAGCCACATGGGAATAAATTAATGCAGCGTGCTGTCTTAAAAACTGTTAAAGGAAATCACAATAAAGATTTAATGTGTTATTTATTCTCATTGAAGTACCGACAAAGTATTTGTTTGCTCCACAAAGACTACAAAACAGTCCACAAGACATTTTAATCCAAAGTGACTTACAAGTACATTCAGGGTATACATTTTATCGGTTTGTGATCAATATATTTATTGAATATATTACATATTATAAATTGTCAAGACTTTGTATGCTGTACCCTTCACAAAGATTCTTGTGGGCTGGTGAGAAGGGAGATTTTATTGTGTTCATAACTACACATTTGGAAGCATTAAATTTAACTCGGTGATTACAGTTCAGTCCATTCCAAGAAAAACACATTTAGGAAATATTACCCTGAAATTCCTTGTTTCTTTGATTTTGTCCGAAGCGGTGGAAACATGATATACAGTACTAAGAAGAAAATTAGTGGGAACAAAAGGGAAGTGCTTTATTTGGCACAATTAAATATTGTTCTTGCCTATATTTGACTAAAAAATAAAAATAAATTAAACTCTCTTTTAGAGATGTAGGCATTGATTATATCCCTTTATTAAACATTTTCTGTTAAGATTAGATTTCAAGATTTCAGAATGTGCAGATCATTCATCAATTTCTCGCTCATACTTCATTTGCGAACAGGCTAAATGGTCGTCGCGCGGCTTGTAGCGTCTGCGGAGCGAAGCGTAAATCTTTCTGGTAACGACACATCTGAGACCACTGCGTGTCGCCTGCATTAGCTCAGCTGGCCATCATCTTGTGGGAGATTGAGAGCCAGGAACACTATGGTCTGGCTGTGGATCTCCTCAATATAATTGCTCTAAAATGCTTTTGACAGTCCAAATCTACACAATATGCAAATCTCAAGCAAATTTTTGGAATTCATTCAACATGAACTGCGTTTACCGATCGCACCGGTTTTCTGCGTGTTCTAATCAGGTAAATGTGTAAACATGCCCGGAACAATCTGTGCTGAGTGAAATTTGGACGGCACAGTTCCCGATTTGGGTTGGTTTTGGGGATAGGTTGCGTGGAATGTGGACTACTGTGATCTGGCATTCTTCCCTGGAACTGTACAATGTTGCTCCACCACAGAGATCCAAACATCTGAATCAGCTTTTTTACTTTAGACACGTCTACACATCTCTTCATTTATAACCTTTTAAATCCTGTCTTTCATGAATAGGGTGCAATTTAATTTGTATGGAAAGCATGTTTGCGCTGAAAAAATGGCCTGTGCACATTTAATGTCTGGTAACACTGGATTGAAAGTGTAGTTGTTTAGCGAATTCACTTCTGCATGTATACAGCACAACTCCCCTCCCCCCAATTTGAACCTGAATACTTTACTTGCTTCATTTTATAAATAAAAATTCATAAATAAATAAAAATTATTATATAAATAAAAAAAATGTTTCCCTAACATTTCTATTAAGTAACTAAAACATTAAAAAAACATGTTTTGAAAGTTCGAGGAATGGTCAAAACATCCATTTTCTTCAGGTATTGCTTAGTTATTAAATTGGTATTGAAACTCTGTGAAATTATTTAAAAATTAAAATGATTTAAACGTTTTTAATTTAATTCTGTGAAGTATTTATATATTAAAAATATAACACAATATACACACAAAACATTAAAAATTTGGACTAACGTTGCTGCAAGAACATTTTTTGGTAACTTTCTGAGAACATTTAGAGAATGTTAGCCAAGAGAACGACCTCTGTTAGCTGAGCTGACACACCTAAAAGAGGGTAAATACTCTTAACCTGATCCCATGAAAGCAACCCTGAGACAGCTCTGTGTGATCAGGGTTTTAAAGGGCCATTCATGAATGGGTGTCCGGGCAACCCTTGCTCTTAGTGGATTAATCTAATCTATGTCAGATGAGGGGCAAGCAGACAAAAACGGTTTAACGGTTAGTTTAGTGACATAAACTAACCATTCAAATGGCAACGTGAAATATATCTTTTGACAGGTTTAAGATTATTGTTACAGGGAAGCATTTATAAGAACTTGTAATTGCCTGAAAAACATTGTTAGGGTTTAGACAAATAACCATAAACAGACGACAGACAGCATTTCAGATCAGTTTTGGAACCTGGTTGAAATGTGCTTTTGTTAAGTAACCGTATATTGTTTTTTTGTTCTGTTTTTGTTGACTTTTTTGGTGCTATCTTGGAAGAAAGGTATGTCTGAACATAAAACAAAAAGAACAAATAAAAAATAAACTAAAAATAAACTCATAAATTATACTCTTGAACCACTGCCTCATTGCCTTCTTTAAGTAGACTGAAAAATCGTGCTTTTTTAAACCACAGAAACAAAGAATCTTAGGAAGAATAACTGGAGTTTTCAACTTATTAGGTCACCACCCCTTTGCGTGTCTCCGTTTATGATCAATGGACTCTCACTGATACTGGATTGTTGTCTAGGCCTTGATCAGGTTGGCACACGGTAACCTTAGCTGTTGTTTTATGCTCCACCAACAAGAATAGATCATGGTTCTGCGTAAAAGCCAGACAGTTCCTCAGCTTTATGGCTTCAATTTTCAGGGCCTTACCTTCACCTCAGGCTGCCTCTGCATCTCTGCGGTGAAACGAGGGCAAATACTATGAAGACCTCATACCAGTGAACATAAATTGTTCTGCTTGTTAGGCCTCTGGAAGATGTCCGTGTAGCTGCATGAAGACTAGAACAGAGTGAACAAAAAGGGCCAAATGATTGAATGAGATGAAATTGTATGCGATTAAGTACTAAAGTGATTAAATGGTGCTTCACAATGGCATAGAAGAACCATTTCTGGTTGTATGGTTCCATAAAGAACCTTTAACATCCATAGAACCTGTCTGTTTCCCCAAAGGTTTCATTGTAATGGGAAAAGGTTCTTTAGATTATAAAAGTTAAGAAAGAAATTGTTTTTATTAAGAAACATTGACTAAATGGTTCTTTGGGAACCAAAAATGGTTCTTCCATCCCATTACTCCAAATAACCTTTTAAGAACCTTAAAAGGTTAAGGGTGTATTTGCGTTGCTGTACTCTAGAATCTAGATGTGAGGTTTGATCACAACTCTAGTGTAACACTTTTAAAGAACTAGTTAATTTAAAAGCGTCATCAGTTACACACCCCCATGTTGCATCTTTTCTTTTTTACAGAGCGCAAATTAAGTATTCATTCAGTTTGATTGTGGTCACCATTCCGTTTTATTAAATGAAAAGAGCACCTCAGAGATTTAGCTTAACTGTGTGTCTGGATTGATATGAGGGTGAGTAAATGACAAAACTTTATTTTTGGGTAAGTTTTGTGTTTTTGAATGTGTGGCACTTTAAGTTGCAGTCTGTAACTTTCGCCTCTCTACCCCCATCTCTGTTTGAAACATAAAATTACAGGTTACTTTATGTACTTTTTATTACCAAAGTCAAATGAAGCCAAACTGACATTTTTCGCAAGTAATCAAACTCGATAGTATAAATTATAAATCATTATTATAAGCTTACCGTTGCAAATCAAGGTAAGGTAATGAGACCATTTTAAACACCAATCTGTCATGAAACTAATACTTTTTTGGAGATTAATTCAGTGATACTTTTTGTATATACTTTCATAACATTTCTAGCCTATATCTACATATCCATCTAGGAGAGGAGCAAGTAAAAAGTACATTTAAACCTATTATTCTATTTACTAAATATATTTTGCCATCAATATTCAGTATTCAGTATATCAATATTCTGAATATTCAGCATACAACATGTTTATGAAATCAGACTGCATATTAAATACAAGGCCAGACCGTATCTGTTCCTTTGAATTTAAAACTTGCATTTTCTTAAAAGTTAAACATTTCCAAACACTTTATGAGGCTGGAATACCTTAGAAACACTTTGGCCCCAGAACCAGCAAAATAAAACGTGCTCAAATTTAATTTAAACGCTTCAGATCACAATCTGAAAGATAGTGTGATACGTTTGCTCTGATATATGATTAAACTCTAAAGTGTTTCATGTTTATCTTTTGAAATTTAAGAGCACATCACTCGCACCTGTTTCAGATTGTCTGCGAGTCGCGCATTTGATATTTTCACTGTCCCCTGGGAGACGATGCTGAACAGTTTGTGAAATAGAATTGAGATTAGACGGTATAATTTCGAATAAAAGGACCTTATGTTCTTCATTAAGCATCCCATATAAAGGGAATCTTAGTAAATGTTTCTAAAAGGAATCCTAAATCTTTGTATTCTCATCGTTTTCAACATTTCCATTAGTATCAAAAGCGCTATTTTAAAAGGTACAAAAAAGGACTGTCGTTCAAAACATTACGTTTTTTAGATGCTGTATTGACGTTATTGTTCAATTAAAGAACTTTATTTATTTATTTATTTTTATTTCTAACTTTTAATTCTGTATTTTGTTTAACTTAAGAACTGTAATAACAGTTATAATTAATAACTGTTTTGAAATATGATATATAATGTTAAAAATATGTTCCACTAACATTACGGCAAGAATGTTTGGATAACGTTGAAAGAACATTAGCCAATGTTCTGAGAATGTTCCCTGTTAGCTGGGAATGAATCACACAATCTAAAAGAATAAATCACAGCGTGTAAACTACGTTTTTAAAGGGCGTTGTTTTTTTGTTCTTTATTACTGAGACATTTTTGATAAAGTTGTTTCCTGGCTGTCGACCACTTTGGTAAAAATGTAACACGCAGATCACCGAGATGCAGGAGCGCTTCCCATGATATAAGTTTTACGAGGTTAAAAGCTCTGTAGTGATGGGTGTGAAAGACAGATTTCATACTGTTTGGCGTGAGAGAAGCGGAACTCTGCCAGAGCTCATAGTTCAGACAATCTGCAAAAATAGCTATTCATCTGGTTCCAGACAGTGAACGCTGGAGTTTAGTACCTGAGCGTTTAGCTTGAGCTATGATCTACCACAAATAACCTTTATGGGAGGGACTTTAAGGATAAGCTGAGGTCTTATATATAATAGGATGATGGAGATTACGATGAAGATTACTTTAATACTTATGCGTAAGGACCTGCAGCCTATATATAAAATCCTGTGATAGACCTGCAGACCTATGCATGTGTATATATATATATATATATATATATATATATATAAAAGAGACAGACAGATAGATAGATAGATAGATAGATAGATTTTTTTCATAATTATCTGTGTTTAAATATGAATTGCTCTCTCTGTTGTCTTCATTTGCTTTGTGCTTTTCTGTAATGTGTCTTTGCTGAGTTGACATAACACTCAGTGAATGCATGATTATGGCAGTAGAAAAGCTTCTGTCTGATTGGTTGAAGGTAGAGGAGGACACGTCACCTGCCGAGACGAGGCAGCTAAGTGATGATAAGTGAACTTGTTGCCACTGGTGTTTTTGCCTGGTGACGTGAGCTTCAATATGGCAAGCACATGTTGGCAGCTGGGCTGTTCTGGGCACACAGTTTCAGCATGATCAATTCTCAGCCTGAAACAGTGGGAAGAGTTTCAAAGAAAATACTTCCCATAACATTCTTGAGTTCCACATACATTTATGGCAACGAGATTTTATTTGAATGTTTTCTGACGATGTTGGATCAATTTTTAAACAGCAAGACAAATTTACAATAAAACAGTTGTTGTCTCCTGTTTATTCTGATCCATTCATTACAGCACTTGCTCTGTACTATAAATATACAATATATATGTTTATATATATGTTTATATATATATAAATATATATATATATATATATATATACTATGCTATATATATATATATATATATATACACTATGATATATATACTGTAAATATACAATTCCAGATATGTGTGTATATAATTTATCAAGTATAGTATAGTATACTTTAATTTATACTAAGAATGTAAAAATAGCTGTTAGCCCTTTGGTATTTAATATCAATTATCAACGCCATCTTGAAGCCTTTTGTTATAGTCGCATGTAAATTTCACAAATGTCATGTTTGGCTGTTGTGTCTTCCATGTAACAGGATTTGTGTAAATTCAGTTATGTAAACATAAATAATGCTAAGCAAACAAGTCTTGCCAAATCTAAAATATAAAAGTAATTTCATGACGGCAGACATATTTTATCTGCATCGCTAGTATTATTAAGTAGCGCTCTTGGTTCTCCACTCCTCAGCATTAGATGATGTCAATTTTCGTTTTGGGAGGGGATTAACATTTCCTGTAAGCGCTGCAGACCTCCAGCAAACAACTAACCCGATGGCAGACAATGTATGAGCTATGGAGGGATTAGGGTGTCTGAATCACACCCTGTTCATACTCTCCTGCCTTTCAGGCCAAGTGCGCAGAAATGCCCCATCGGTCGTGATGAAACACTGAGTTTGAGAGAGCTGTAGGATCAGCCCAAACTCCTGCTGTCGGCCTGTATCGCATCCTGCAGCTTTGCTTTCACTTCAGAGCCAATATGATTTAAATTTCAGACCGCATGTCTCTGGTACAGACTTCATGCTGTTGGCATTGTTGGTTTCTGGGTCGGAAAGGCGAGAGGAATTGTAGACTTTTGTCATTACAGTATTTGATTGATGCTTTGTAGGATAGTTTAAGATCATCCTGTGAAACGCTTTACAGTTTTTGTCAGTCGATTTTTTTAAAGTACTTTTTTAATATTCGGTTTGGCAAGTGTTATGTTTTAGTATTAACAAACTGCATGTGCTGCCTCTAACAAAATGACTAGGTTTTAATATAAAGTAACAGACTGTTTAATAACAGTGGACATAAGCTACTCAATGTTAAAGTTTTTACACATACGCATATGGGAGAAACCGCAGTTTTAAAGAATAACATTCTAATATCACAACTCAACTTGCTTTCCTGTAGCTCAGTATGGAATTGCACATACTCAGAAGTAATATATAGTATAATGCAATGTAAGTCGCTTTGGATAAAATCGCCCGCCAAATGCATAAATGTAAATGTAAACTATACATGCAAACCGGATTTCATGGTAAATGTGAACGTGTACATGTATGAAAATGGAATGCCTGTGTTTATTGCATTTTTGTCATCATTGTGGTTTGTTTGTTCTGATTGATTACAACAATGAAAACCTCTCATGTGAAGATGGCGAGAAAAGGAAAACCAAACAAATTAATGCCCGCTTATAATATAAATGATTGCGTCTTTCATCAGTAACACATGCACAGAAAGTGTATGTCAATGACTTCCATATGCAGACAGCTCCACAAGCACAGCTTCAGAAAGCACAGGGTGAGATGAACAGAAGTTTCAGTTCACAGTTTGTTAGTGACATGTAGCCTAATGGACGGATGATACGAGCTTTTACGAGAACAAAAGGAAACGGCGATGACAGAGAGCCATTACTAACAGCACTGAATATCCTCATAAAAAGACAGAGGGGATGTTTCGATTTTGGCGTTCATGATGTCATACGGAAGAGTTCATTAGCAAATGTGACCTTGAAGAAACAAAGTTAAGAAACAAAAACGATAACAATTATATTTTGAATATTCTAGGAATATTTAAATACATGTTTTTTGTTGTTCAGACATGTTTTAATTCTGTAACATTTTTTAATTGTTTCACTAACAGCTTAAGAATACAATTTTAGATGTTATATATAACGTTAAAAAACATTCTACTAATGTAAATGAAAGAATGTTTTTGATAACATTCTGAGAACATTCCATGGTGATCCATGGGCTATGGATGAGCCATTAGTTAAGTGATGTTGTGTAAGGTACTTAATTCCAAACAGATTGTTACAAGGGAATTGTCCCTGTAATAAGTTCATGGCACAGCACTGTGGTGACTTCACATGAAAGTAGTCAAAACAAATTGCACTGCCCCTGTTTTTGTAGCTGTTCTATTCTACTCCACTTCAATCCACTCTATTCTACTCTACTCTATTCTATTCTACTCTGCTCTGCTCTACTTTACTGTACTCTGCTCCGCTCCACTCTACTCTATTCTACTCTACTTTGCTCTGCTCCGCTCTGCTCTGCTCCACTCCACTCCACTCTATTCTACTCTACTCTATTCTACTCTGCTCTGCTCTACTGTACTCCACTCTACTTTGCTCCGCTCCACTCTACTCTATTCTACTCTACTTTGCTCTGATCCACTCCACTCTATTCTACTCTATTCTACTCTACTCTTCTCTGCTCAACTTTACTGTACTCTACTCTACTCCACTCTACTCCGCTCTATTCTATTCTACTCTATTCTATTCTACTCTACTCTGCTTCACTCTACTCCCAACCATTCCACTCTACTCAACTCTATTCATTCTGTCCTGTTCTATGTGAATGCAGCTACAAATAAGTCATTTGTGCCAGAGCCTGCGTTCTGTCACTTTGGGAAGCATTTAATCTGAATGTATTTTATATGAGACACTTCTGCTTGTGAGATTCTCACAGATTTATCGCAACATGTGGCAAAAGTTTCACACGGTTCTCCTCATGAAGGGCCCAGAAATGTTTAAGTCATTAACCCGTGACAACACAGCATTGTGGTGTACTTCACATTACTCTGGCCCGTTTATTCCCTTCCCTGTTTTTGGACAGTG
Source organism: Botia almorhae (assembly GCA_036877575.1). NCBI lineage: Eukaryota > Metazoa > Chordata > Actinopteri > Cypriniformes > Botiidae > Botia > Botia almorhae. The sequence continues at coordinate 9,447 of JAZGTJ010011141.1, forward strand.
GATTATTATAATGTTTTTGTTCTCCTTTTTTAAAGCTGTGATGGATTTGAAGAACAGGGACATGTTTTATCTTGACATTCACATCCTGCCGCTCTGAACGGTCTGATGTTGGAGTCATAAACCTATCATTAAACTTCATTAATTCCCAGGTCTCTAGTTAAACCGCCCATTCTGCAGTCTGGCCCGGGAGGTAGTACAACAGCCTTAACTACCACTGGCTGATAGACTACAGCAAAAATTATTACCTTAATAAAGTCTATTTTATAATATTTGCACGCACAAGCGTCTTGTATCTGACACTGCGAAGACCGTCTGGCTCGCTTTAACTGCTCCCTTGAGGAAATGTCTTGGCAGGCTAGGTGATATGTGGCATTCCCATTTGGAGAAGGACCACAGTGATGGCGATTGAGTAAATACGGTCTTTCAACTCTGCTCCAACTCGTCTCATCACATTGTAGGTTAGCGCCCACGTCATTGGCTTTCTCTACCTTTGCCTTCCTCACCTCAACCTCTCTACCGTTTTTGCTCAAAATTAATACGGTACTTTGCTGTAGACCTCCGGAGACCGAATACAGCCGGAGGCGTCTGCAATCATCCAATTTAAGAACTAAGCTGTAAATTTAATTAACAATCACAGCAAAGCTTGTAAAATTCAATGTCCAAGAACACTGTTTATGGATATTTAACTTTTACATTAAATAGCCATGATGGTGGGAGATGGGAACGTTCTTTGATTTGGGATGGAAAGTGTGAAGAATCCTGCTGATAGCCGCACCACAGGTTAACAACGCAATTTCAGTTTACTGCAACAAAATAGGCTGTGAGGCTGCATTCACAGCAATTGGTTTTGTAAAGGTTTGCATGTCTAGAGTAAATAATGTGTTGGGATGTTAATTGAATTCACGCTCGCCTCGAAATGTATTTGGACACAAAAGTCACTTTTAAAACGGTATGAATGTCATTGCATTAGATCTGTGGGAACCCTCAGCATTTTAGACAGCTGCTAATATTGCAATCGCAGCTCAATTGCAGCTCAGTTGCAGTAAGATGCATGAATGGAGCTAAATGTGTCAGATGCATAGAAAAACAAAATGAGATGCACAAATGCACAATTAGATGAGTTCCTGTAGCTCAACTGGTAGAGCACAAAGGTCATGGGTTCAATTCCCAGCCAACATAAATGTTAGTAACATTTATGCCTTTAAAAGTCGCTTTGGTTAAAGGTGTCTGCCAAATGGGTTAATGTAAGTAAATATAGATGACAACATATTAAATCGAAGTGGTGTTTGTTTTAAAGATAAGACAAGCACACTTTTCAAGCAACACTTTCTACAAAAGATGTTTAACATTATGAACTAATTGATATACTGTTTAAAGTAAATAGTTTATCTATAAATGAATGTGATAAACATCATCTAAAGTTATGTTGCATAGACTTAGACTTAAATGAAATACATCAAAATGTATATTTAAAAAAACAACAATAATAAATGATCAGGTCTAAATCATGCCATGTAGCCAGTTCATTTATTTAAGAGAATAACAAATTGTTTAAGCCACATGATAATTACTTTGGCTGTTTTAAAGTTCTGCTGTCTGTTTCTTTAGAAGAAGGGGTATCCGACGCCCGGCCATAAACTTCCCAACTGTTTTCCAAACGAAAACCACAGGTCATAAATTTCATCTAAGGGCTGTATTTGTGGTTTTGTGTGCTCGTCAATACAAGACAGAACTGACATCAAACATTGTATAATTAGTGATAATTAGCATATCATCCTTAGTGCTAATAAACATCTATGTGAAATACTTTATGAACTTTATGAACCGCTAAAGCATCGTGTTAGCCGTGCAAAAGCTTGTGGGTTCGATTCCCGGGGAGCCCACATAATAATAAAAATGTGTCTCTCGAATGCACTGTAAGTCACTTTTGATAAAAGCGTCCGCCATATGCATAAATAATGTAAATGAATGGCAGCAGCTAAAAGGTACTTTTGCAAATCTTGGGGTCTTAAGAAGGCTTTATTTCTCTGAATAAGCCCATCGCCCCATGAAGCCCGTCTCCCATCATCTCCTGAGAAGTGACGCTGTTTCATTTCTCCCATCAACGCTGAATTTTCCATCATTCTTCAAAGACAGTTATTATACTCTTCTATATGAGAAAGAGACCACCATTGCTTTCCTTTCTGTTCTGTAATCTTGGGATTCCTGCTTTTCAACCGGTGCTGGATTAAAATCCTGGGGGGGTGGATTATGGCAATAACAGTTTATTAATGTCGAAAAGCTGAAAGGTACTGTACGATGGGTGAGAAAAAGACCTGGACAATAGCGGTCCTTCATCTGGTGATGTCTGCGGGAGCCATTGCCGCATGTTTTATTTTAAAGCGCCGGTGAAGAGAAACAGATGCTGTGTATCTGATACTTTTAAAAACAGTGTAAATCAGAGCTACTTCTGAGTACATTTCTAAGAAGATCAATGGGACCCGTACTTGAAGCTTTTCAACTTGCTTCGAGAACAAAGGGTAAAAGATCAGCTTTAAAGATAAACCTCTTAAGCAATTCGGAGTGCAAGAACTGCAACAGGTTCGGGAAAGATTAATCGGGCCGAGAGCTCTGCCCATATCTGGACAAAACTACACTTAACACAATAAGGAGTGTTGGATATATTGAATGTTCAGTCACTGACAGTAAGAAATCCCCTAGCCAATGTTAACATGAGTTATCCACAACATTATATCATAAAACACATTCGCTTTAGGAGGATAAAATAGCACCATGATGGAGGGCTGTGCGGTATATTTATTGTGAGATTCGCTCCGCAAACACATTTAATCAGAAACAAAGCTGTAGCATATATCAAAGCTCTCTCTCTCTCTCTGTCTCTCTTTTTGTGTATTTATCTCTGTCCCTTGCTGTTTTATTTCTTCAATGTGTGAAATGTAAGATCAACTTGAGATAAGAGGGATCTTGTTCTTTGTTTTGTGGTAGGTGTTGCGCTAGCTTTTATGATAATAGTGTTAGCAGATCATAGACAAAACGCCAGCAAGGACTGAGAACCTCAGATACAATGGTTTACAAGGCTATCTGCTCAGAAGAATCTCAAAAAACTGATGTTTATGGCCCCCTGTTGGATTGGGAGGAAACGGAAACTGTCTTATGACTGATGGTAACTTTATACTATATATGCAGTAAAGTCAATTCAACTTGTAACTCGTTTCTGCTGTAAAAGGACCATAACATACCGAACATGATGTCAGAATTGCACAAGGTCATTTATATAGAACATGTTGTTTCATTTAATGCATTTTCAGTTAATTGGGGGGCGGGGTTGGGTTTAGATTTAGATTAAATTATGCTGATATCTGATCTCAATAGCACAGCTGCATTGGGATCAGACAAAAGAGATTACATCACAGTTTGTGCAGGACAACATTTAAGTATAGATGCCACACACAGACCTGTTTTCTTACCCCTTCCTGCATATTTCACGCTTTTTTCGTTTCAAAGAACATTAAAGAAACGTTCAAATAGGCCTATGGATGCTTCATTTGATTTAAAATGGTATTATGATGGACAACATCACCTTATTGAAATACTTTTTTATGAATTCTGCTACTACAGAAGAAAAATATATACGTTGTAAGACGTATACAAATACCCAGAAAGGCTTATTTTTAATTCCTTGCTTTACATGCTAATCCCTCACGGTATTGGTAACTATAAACAGACAGGAAATGGCTCCCAACGAATTACCCCAAAAATGAAAGTGGCAGCGCCTAATCCTTGTTTAAACTCACAGACTGCAGGACAAGAGGGAAGCTGTGGGCTAACTTTGGTTTTCCAATGGAAACTTTTGATAAAACCTCCATCCCTGAAGTAGGAAAAACTATTTGTATGATTCCATGTCATGCAAGATTGGTTTATACGAGGCCAATTCTGGTGTAAACAATACATATTTTCTTTTATTGGTAGCTGAGCCAAAACTCATAAGAAATCTCTCCTGCTCTTTATTAGACAATGGCACGCACTCCTTACTTTGTCTTAACAACAGACAAGCAATGCAAGGATTAGTGAAGAAAAACTCCGTCTGGAACAATGCAGGAACTCTGTAGTATGTGTACTTTATGACGTCAAGACCGTCGTGATATTAAGTTGGTGGTAGTTTAGTTCACCCCAAAATGAAGGTTTTGCTGTCATTACTCATCATCTGTCATACAAATATAGGAAATGGTGACCGGGGGCTGTCCACAAAAGATGCAATTAAAGTATATTAAAGTGAGAAACTGGACACACACATTGTTATTGTTATCTATGATGATTTAAAGTCAATTTCAACTCATTGGAGAACTCTTTGGTATCATTGCTTTTTAATCGTTACTTTTTATAGATTTATTGATTAAAACCCTTCTTACCCTTCAGTTATCTTCTTAGCCTGACAGTTTATTTTAGCATGTCTTTCCTATTGGAAGCACATGTAGGCTAATAGTTAACTGGCAGGTAAGCGTTTCTTAATTTGCTAAATGATTTGACTGAGTTTATAATGTCAGTCTTTAGCATTCTGATTATGCTGTTTAATGTGCTGCTCTGGATACTGTCCAGAATGTTTCTGGGCATAGAACCATCATCAATTGCCACCAATAATAGCTAGCAAGTAACCGTGTAATGGTAACAGTAATACAGATGTGATACTTAAACCATTGTACTGTTTACAGTGTTTGATTGCTTAATATTTGTTTGCTTTACAAACTCTTGGGGACTATATATATCCAAGCACTAATGTAAAATAATGTCTAATAGACTAGGCATATATATATTTATATATATATATATAGTATGTGTGTGTGTGTGTGTGTGTCATTATTTGTAAGTAAAAAATTACAAGTAAAAATCAAAATTAACCACTCACACAAACAGATGTTATATAATTTAATGCTCATATTCTAATGCATTATGCATCACTGGAAGAGGATATTATATAATGTGCCAAAACCCCAAAATGTACATTGGAAGAAAGATGATATAACAGAGCTGGTTGTTTTGCCATAACTAATTTTTGTACAAACTGCTCTCTGCTATACCCATCTAACACGCAACATTCTCAGAACATTGGCTCAGAACAGTTTTTTAAAAGTTCACTCAAAGACCTTGCAGTAATGTTGCTAAAACGTTTTTAAAATGTTATAAATTATATATCAAAAATGTTATTCTTAAGTTGTGAGTGGAATGTTTTAAAAACATAACATAATTTTAAAACACACTTTCTGTTTTTCTTGCCTATTTTGCAAATTTTGAAGACACATATCCACCCTCCCATCCTCATCCAACCAGAGTTGACATTCAGATCTACCTTGCTTGCTCTACCAAACAATGTCAGCGCATTTACCAGATGTTTGCAAAAAATAACTTCCATCCGAAGTATTTTAATAGTTAACTTCCATCCGAAATATTTTAACATATTTTAACAAATAACCCGAATGCTTAGATTTTATTTCAATTACGTTTTTTTATTTTTTTATTTTTTTATTAATTTATTAATAAACAGAAGTATAATGTTTCATTTATTTTGAGAAGGGTATTTGGATGTGGAAAGATCATTTTTTGTCTTGTCTACGCTGACAGATAGATCGACAGATTATTGTCATGTGTTGTTTGTTGATTAAGCGAACATAAACAAACAAAGATTCCGACTGGACTCCAGCACAGGTTTTGCGGCTCTCAGGGTGCGAGGGTTCAGGGGCGGGGCCATCTAAAGCTTCTGCACGCCGGGGCGCTTTGGATGGTGTTGGGTGCAAACTTCCTGAGGTAGAAGCTCCCGGCAATGACTTGGATGCTGTTCGGAGTTTAAAAGTGGATTTATGTGGGACTCGCTTCAGAATTACGCCAGGGTACCGCAAAATAAACCAGGCCTCTGTCAACTCTATCAAAAGCGCAGTGCAGAGGAATTAGGAGATTTATCTTCGACATTTTCTATTTAAAAGTCATGTTTGTTTATTTTCTCCCTTTCCACTGTTGCTGAGATTACGCATGGGGACACTCATGCAAACTGTCATGATGTTTTGACAAAGCAAAAGTCAAAGCAAATTTAGAAGCGCGTGTCCCGTAATAATCACAGTAGATAATCGGTTGCGCATCGGCGCATAACTGTGTGTTTTAAATAAAAATTTAAAGCGTCGAGGTCAGTCGATCGCGGTACGTGGTAGGTAGGTTATACTAATGACTGCAGCATTTTTAGTGCATCAAAACAATGGTTTCTATCGCCATTGTAATAATGGGTTTATTGTAACAACCCAGGAAAGAGCACGTCCAGTTTGACATTAATAGAAAAGCTAAGACGTTTCATTATGACGTATGGTCATAATGAATTAAAATTAGAATTAGGTTCATTTTAGTAAAAATAGTAAATTTTATTATTTTATTTAAGTTCGACGACGAAAAGTTCCTTACTGATAAAACATTGATACCTAAGCTTAATTTTATCATTTTCATTATTAAGACATTGCACTTATCTAGTTTTATACAGGCTGTTTTGTATTATAGTGAAAATAAGAATTAATCATCAGCTCAGTTATCAACTATAGCTTTCCTGACAGAAAGGTGTTTAAAAATATAGTTAAATAGCTAGTTAGCACTTTTAACTGAGACGGTAACTATCTCTGAACTTGGGAGGGAAGTTTTGGCCTGCCGGTTTAGAAAATCCAGCTCTGAGGTTTTTAAACATAACTTATTCTGTCCCTGGTCCAAATGAAGAGATGACGGTAGAGATACAGACAGGTGCATTCAGACAGCTGCATGCCTGGTGCCAGTAAACAGATTTACCAGCATTGTCTGGCGCAGACAGACGTTACATTAAAGCTGTGTGCTTAAAACTTGTGTACTTTTTCTGTGTGTAAAATAGTCTTCCCCTTGATTTTTATCTGCTAATTGTAATGCATGTTCTACTAATATAATGCGTAGTTTTTGTGTGATTACACAAAGTTTTAGCTATTTTGACATAGAGGTTTTCTTTATTTTTACATTGATGTGTTTGTCAGTTGAATTTGTGATCTGCTCTTCCAGCTAACAGGGAACATTCTCAGAACATTGGCTAAAGTTCTGTAAAAGTTCTCTCAAAGTTATCAAAAACATTTTTAAACATTTATATATATATATATATATATATAAATCATATATAAAAACATTCTTAAGTTGTTTGTGAAATGCTTTAAAAAGATTACAGAATTTTAAAGGTTTGTTAACGTTCTAATAACCAAACAGAAACGTTAATACGACATCTAAAAAACTGGGCATTTTAAATGTTCGTAGAACTTTTAAAATAATGTTTTAATGTTTTTTATTACTTAATGGAAACGTTAGGGAAACGCTCCTACAACCTAAACGTGTTCGCTGAGTTTATACTGTACATTTGGCTTTGATATGTATGGAAACAGTGTTCCAAAAATAAACTTTTATGCGCTATTGATCCATTAAGCACAAGCACTAATTCACCATTTGCTGCATCACCATGTTTGACTTAAGTTCTAGTTCTTAAGCTTTTATCACAAGCTGTGCGAGATGGATGTTGAAGGTTTAACTGTCTTTCCTCTTTTCACTGGGTTTCCTGCAGTGTAGGTTTTCCAGGGGGTCTGGCTTGTGGTTCCAAAAACAGGCCAGACACCCATTCTGCTTTCACTCTTCTTTATTACAGGCTCTGTTTATGGCCTGTTTACTGCTCTGACCTTTTACATGGTTGTGCCTGAACTTGCTGCGTAATGCAACTGCTAGAACATGTTCTGTGGAACAGAACTGGGCTGTTGGCCTTCATCATACAAGGTGGG
>JAZGTJ010011142.1:0-17256 GCA_036877575.1 Botia almorhae
GAGAACTTTAAAGTGATTTATTTCCTGTTAGATGTTTTTGTTTGTTTGCTTTTATTCGTTTTAGAAATGGCTGTGAAACTCTTCCTCCTTTTTACTATTACTTTTTTGATTCCTGGTTTTAAATTTGTTTGACCTCGGAGATTAACTTCAAGCCTCTGTCTTTTTTGACCTGCGTTTCCCTTCATGCTTTCATCCCTCGCTCCTTCCCTCCCTCGTTTCAATGGCGGCAGGGTTCTTACAGAGTTGGTGAGCAAGATGAGAGACATGCAGATGGACAAAACAGAGCTGGGCTGTTTGAGAGCCATCATCCTCTTCAACCCAGGTGAGAACACAGTCTCTCGAGTTTCTCCTTTACTTGTATGTATTTGACACACACTTTTATCCAAAGTGACTTACAGTGTATTTAAGCAATACACGTGATCAGTACATTTGTTTCCTGGGCATCGAACCCACAACCTTTGCATTGCTAATGTGAAGCTTTACTAATTGAGCTTTATTAACTGAACACATGAACTCGACTCAAAACTAGCATGCTAACATCAGCAGCTGTATTAATCACACTAATTAACATAAGTTCTGTTGACTAGACTGAGAACCAGGGTTCCTAATGTCACAAAGAGTAACTTTACTGTTTGTGTTGTTGTTCGCAGATGCCAAGGGGCTGTCGAGCCCAAGTGAGGTGGAGTTACTGAGAGAGAAAGTCTATGCATCGCTGGAGGCTTATTGCAAACAGAAATATCCTGACCAGCAGGGCAGGTAAAATGCACATTGTCTCAACTGGCACACAATCTAAACCCAAGTATGCAGCTGTCTGTTTGCAAATGTATGCATGCTGTGGACATAGTGTATTTGGACGATCCACTTGCTGTAGTATACAGAAAAGGGTATGGAATACTATAACCCACAATGCATTGTGTTTGGCTTGCTTTTTTCACTTTGAGTGTAATAAATGGTAAGTGATATAAAGCTGGCTATTTCTTCCAGGTTTGCTAAGCTCCTCCTCCGGCTGCCAGCGCTGCGTTCCATTGGCTTAAAGTGTCTGGAGCACCTGTTTTTCTTCAAGTTGATTGGCGACACGCCAATCGACACCTTCTTAATGGAAATGCTTGAAGCGCCTCATCAGCTGACCTAATGCGGAGCTTGATCCGGTTCGACCCGGTTTGCACCAGGGTATCACAGTCGCCCTGGACTCTGGGGTTTTTCTGTGTGTCACTTCCCATTAACACTTTCCCACCGCACCTTGAAAACCAGTACAACCCTGAAAAGACTTAAGCTGTCTACAAACAAACAAACATGTTTTCCATGTTATGCTTCACACAGTGGGCTGTCGGAGAGATTTTATTTTCCACATTAGTTCTTGACTAGTAAGCTTCAGTTTAAAGACTTCCGTGTTGGTTCTGTTGTGTTCTGTTGTGTTGTAAGTTACTCTGAATGCACAAACTGTTGTTTTTGTTTCTCACTGCAGTTGGCTAGTCATTGGATAGCTCAGCACAGCGCATGTGTGACTGGGGTGAGAGGTTTTATCCGGCGAGCCCTTTGGCTGGTACGAATCAAGTCACGGCAGAGCTCTGCCCCTTTTTTTAGTCCCAGAATGCAATGTGAGTGTGGAATACTGTTGACTTGCTCTCTTCAGGCTTTAATCTTGAAATCATACTTTGTACTGTACTCATGAAATGAGTTTGATTTTAAAAATGGCATTGAGATTCTTGGCTTGCTGTATTTGGCCCCTATGAAATGCAGGCTAGTGTTTTACATTTGTGAATAATGTATGCAGGTTTTTAATAGTTGGACGTGAATTTTTGATCATGTCCCAGGAGGTTCTGACGGCACAGAATCTCGCAGGGAAATCCTGATATTTTTGTGGCAATAGGAGGGTCGACCTTGTTGTGGTTTTTTTTGTTTTTTGGAGATGGGTTGTTAAGAGATTTTTAGTACCTTCTGGAGAACGAGAACTTCTGCCATATCTCTCAAATTCCCTGATTCGTATAACCCCTGTCATCCATTGTCAATTCCTCAGTTGGGAATTAAATTCATCATCATTTCCCCCCAGAAATTCTAATATTTATAAAGTGTGTGTGCTGTGATGTAGGAACATGTCCAACCACTCGTGTCTGTCTGTTAGTGTAGCAGGCCTTGTTGTTTCGGCTGTATTCACTAGTGATGAAAACAGTTCGTAAGCTCCTTCATACTGAACTGGTAATAATCAACTGGTGACACAGGAAACAGGTTTGAGTTAGAACTTCAGAAAAGTTTCTTCTGCGATCCGTCTGCACAGATCACGGCAGATAACTGAGCCCTGCAGCTCGCTGGAGTGTCTGACAGTCGCAAGGGTCACGCAAGAATTCACGTACCGCCATCAGTCTGATGGGGGAAGAGTCACGAACCAGTGTTCATTAAAATCTCTATGCATTGTACCAGTAAGATGATGATGTCGTGTAGTCTTGGGGACACAAGCTCTCAATAACGCACTATATTTAACAAATGCACCAGTATTGATGAATACTGTCACCACATGGATGTCAGAGCATTCAGGTTGTGAAGTGATCAAATACTTACAGTGTTTGAACATTTTATAAAGAATACTGAAAAATTAACCTGTCTGGTGCTAATTATCAAAATGATTAGACTGTGGTGTTCACATCAATATTAACTTGCACGCCAGTGCGCAACATGCAGCGATGCATCAAAATATGCAAGGACTCAAATAAGCTTGAATTTGATATATGCCAATTTCTGCTTTAACATAATGTTTTAAATTGTAGTTTTAATCTGCATACAGATTATTTAAACTCTTGTACAAGTGTTAAATACATCAATCAGGTGCTTCGTTTACTGTCGACAAGATTATTATCATATGCAGAATTCTGAAAAACACGTGTGCGCCAGCCGCAGTTTTTCACTTGCATTGATCTTTAAGGTGCATCCCGGGATTCTCCAGGGCTGATGGATTGTTCTGCATGCCATAATACATGCCTGCCATTCATAAGACTGAATCCAGACTTCCAATTAAAGCTTTGAGCTGTTTTATCTGTTGTTTTCTCTTGCTGTCCCTTCCCTGTTTACGTGCGTTTCAGCCCGTGCAAGGGGGGATGCTAAAATTGTCCGTTTACCCGCCCTCATGTCATTCCAAACCAGTATGATTTTATTTTTCTTGTGTGCAGTACAAAAAAGGTTTCGAGAATTGTCTTGGTTGTTTTGTGTCCAATGGAAGTCAATGGGTGCCAATGTTGTTTGGTTATAAACATACTTCAGAATATCTGCTTTTGTGTTCCTCAGAAGCAAAAAAAGTCATACAGGTTTGGAATGACATGAGAGCGAGTAAATGACGCAAAATGTTCATTTAGGGTTCGCTATCTTTTAAGGCCTGCCAGAGTTCTGTCACTTTATGGATGGGTGGGGTGTGTTTTGTTTTTGTGTTCCTGCGGTGTTGTACAAGATGTTTGTTCTCTCGTGCTCTGACTCATCATGTGGTGAGATCCTTCACCAGTTTGTGCAATGGACGCATCTTCTGATTGACTTTTGCTTGACTATGTTAATCCAGACATATACCGTGAAACTAGTTTTATTTTTTGCCGACCCTCCCTGACATTTAATCACAATCACATTTTAACAGCTCTCTGCTTTAGTATAGGGTTGCCAAACACTTGTGAAGATAAATAATATAAGGCATACACAGGCTTTTGACCATTTTATGTATTGTTACAATTAACCGCAACCCTGGATTACCCACAATGCACCTGAAATGATACAGCACTGCCAAACGGGTGCAAGGGGAGTCTTATGGGTAAACCGAACCCCTACTGGTCGACTGTATACTGTGATGATCACTAAATAGAGCCTGTTTTTATCTATTTATACAGAGCCAAGAAGATCGGTCTCGTTGGCGCTCTGAAATATTCACTCTGCTAACTTGAACTCACCTCTGCGTGACAGTGAAGTGCTTCTGCATGTTACAGTCGGAGAGAAACTTTCCTTTTTGTTGCGGCTTATCCGTGAATGTTTGTTTTCTTTAACGTTAGATGTGCGTAAGACGCACAAATGTCGTCAGCACACCTGTCGAGGTGTCAGGCTTCTCACGAAAACCTTTCAAGAACGTCTGACTCGCATTTCATCACAAAATCAAGAGAAATTGAGTTACTTGAAAAAAATGGTAATTACTATTTTAGTAATAAAAACATTTACTGCAATTAAACTGATGACGACACCATTAAGGATAATGGAAATAAATACACATCTGTGGATGGATTATGATGAGGCATTTACACATAAAAACTTTTGATTTTGCTGTGAAATGTGACGCGTTCATTAGATTCACTCATGTGTGTGTGTGTGTTGGACCTGCAGCTGAATTGAGGGCTGTGACGTGATTGTTTTATATAGCTGATGGTGATTGGTTAACGGAGCTTATGAGACTTGATATGAAAGACTTCATTTACTCTCACCAAAAGAAAAACGATTTTTGCTTCTCATTGTGTTTTTCTGCTGTTTTCTTCTGCTTTACATCTGTGTGGTCCGGATGTGCTGGGGCGGAGCGTTTTGTTATTTGGGGTCTTTTCACATCTGTCTGTCGTTTCTCCTCCAGTTTCTGATTTTTCTCCAGCAAGTGTGGAAAAATTGTCTGTACCAAGTGTTGAGAAAGAAGAATGTCTCGTTTCTTTTTGCGTTGTCATTAATTCAACATCTGTTTCTGTTGGATGTTTCATGTATAAGTAAAAGTTTTAATACAACAGTGAGGTGTGATGTTTTCTCTGCTGTTTACCAATCACTCAATCATCTCTCAAAACACACCAAAAATCACTTTCCTACTTTAAGGGCCAGAACGGTTTAATAAATTGACTTTTATTGTTTAATTGATGCTATAATTAATAATCAACATTTCTGTCTGTTGTTAAGAACCAACACTTCCTGCTTCAGGGGTAGTTGACAATACATTTTAAGATTCTGAGTGTGTGGACTGCTGTACTTGTAAAACATGGTTTGATGGTCATATGCTAGAAGGCTAAATGCTTAAATATTAAGTTAAATATTTTAACGTCTTTCAAAATCAGGAAAATTAACCAAGCAGCCTTTGCCCAAAGGTTATTAAAAAATGGGGCCAGCAACAGTGACGGCAGAGTGCTGTTTGTTTGTACAGGTGAGTTGGTTTGGTCGTCAGTCCAGCAGGACCCCCGGGCCCCGAGCTGCTACTGGCGCTGCACTGACGCCGTGTGTCCGCTAGAGGGGGAACTTCAACATCTCTAGTAATGACGTTTGGTCTCAACACCTTTATTTCTACACTTTCTTTTCCTCCTCCTTTGTTTTAAATTCCAACCCACGCGTACAGAAAAAAGACTAAAACGGACCAATAATGACAAATAATACAAGCAGTGCGGCAGCCCGTCTTGTTTCAGTGACGCTTTGAAAATGAATTTGTTAACTCTTTTAACAGAAAAGAGGAAATGACGACCTATAAAGTGTTTAGTACATAAATAGTTTTTGTGTAATATTTCACTGAGCCGCGTCTTTACGAACTAGCGCTTCTCTCCTTTCGCCGGGTGCTAAAGATGCGCCTGTAGTTCCTCAATCAGCCATCAGGCGGCGCTCTATCAATGACTTCTCTGTACTGGAATTTAGAATGACGCTGAGATTTGGTGCACATACTTTTGCAGTTCTGTTTGGGCAGCAAACGTTCTGCAGTTTAGGATCCTTCCTCAAACCAAACTCTGCACCATTTTCCACCTTTTTGTTGGCAACAGCCATTTCTGTCACTTTTTTTAGCTCCAAGACACAATATTTATTTTTATTATATATTATATTTTAATTATATCAATTTAATTATATAATTTTTTTTATTTTAATTATTTTAATTTCCCGGGAAATGTCAGTTTGGCTTCCTGTGACTTCAACAAACATAATAAACGTAATGTAACTTGCAATTTTATGTTTCAAACAGAGAGGGTGATAGAGAGGCAAACGTTACGGATTGCAGCTTTAAAATCGAATGTCCATAATGATTAATCACAGTCTATAATGATAATTTTTTATGAATATATAATTACAATTTGATTGGCTGCCCCCTATAATATATGCAAGTGGACCATTCATGTTGACCTAAACTTTCAACCTCTTATATATATATATGTGTGTGTGTGTGTATATATACATAATTATATGTTACAGTAAAACAAAGAATTGCATGTTTGTTGTGGACTAAAATATCAGATAACGGTTTGTGCTTCTGGGCAATGTGTGGCTGTGTGGATCTCCAAAGCTTCTTGTTTTCTTATACTTATGGGTAATTTAAGTTTAGAAACATACATGGCTTTCTTTTGCTGAAGATTCTGTGTGTGAGCACACTGGAGAACACACACACACAAACACAAACAGAAGTACACACTGACCAATAATGTAATTCTGGATTTTGAACAAACATTTGTTGTTTTGACTTGTAGGACTTTATTGTTGTTGCTTATTTTTGCTTGTTTATCCTGGAAAGAAAACGCAATATCAATCGTTGTTTTCCAGGAGAATGAAACTGATGGAACCTCTGTTTATCCTTCTCTACCTCCACTCTGTTCTGCTCTACCTACAACTGTGTCTCTCTCTCTTCCCGTCTCACAAAAGACGCCTCTGTTCTCTCCAGCTTACCCCAGCCACCCCCCATCCTCAACACCCAGGTGGTACATTCCCCTTCCTTCACTTCCACCCCTGCAGTGCACGTTTCCTTGACCAGTCCCATTGTCTCCTCCAGACTCTCCTCCTCACCTTTAGCGTCAGTACAAAGGTGTATTATTACAGTACAGTGATCAGAGTCTGTACCTCTGGACTCTCATTGCTGGTGTGTTAACACACTGGATGGGATAACAGACCTCTTGTGTCACAGGCAGTGGAGATCCCTGTGTAATGTTAAGGTGTGTCTTCTGCACACTTTACCAGCACACTAAACAACTGTAGTTTGATCCTAATGCGCTTTTCCTGCAGTTAGTGCTCTGGACAAACCTTCTGCTAAATGACATGAGCTCTATTTAAACTCTAACTAGCGGCCTACCTGTGTCAGCTGCCTAAACAAGCAGCTACCCAATTTTAGTTTGTAGGAATGTTTCTGTAACATTTCCATTAACAATAACAGTAAAGTAACAACAAGAGTAAAAGGTTCATTTGAAAGTTCTAGGCACGTTTAAAACAGCCCAGTTTTTAGACATTAACTATTGCTTGGTTATGAGGACGTTATTCAAACATTTTTTAAATGTTCAATGTTTTTAAAACATTCCACTAAGTACTTAAGAATAATATTTTTCATATATGACATTAGAGAAACATTCTGCTTACGTTACTGCAAGACCTTTATGATAACAATAAGAGAGCTTTGTTAGCCAACATTCTAAGAACGTTACGTGTTAGCCAAGTGTCAGTAGCGTCTAACAGGCAGCATCCAAACCACAATCATTCTGCTCTGCACACGTGTGTTTCAAACAAAAATGTATATTACAGTTTCTCAGTTCATGGCTTTGTGTTCTGGAATGCACGGTAATGATTTGAAAGTGTTTAGGTAATGACTCTATAGCCCCGGAAAACTGCATCAGGTGGGGCGTTTTGACGTTACCATGACGCTGAACTGTGTAAACACGCAAGCTTTGTACATGAGCCACATTTCAGACTCATTTCCTGGAGGTTTTATTCTTTCATCCGTGTAGCTACGTTGACTATTAACTCTGTGTCCTTTTGGCCTCTTATTTTACATGAGTTGTTGTTGTATTTAATTTCTGTGGGATTAGGAACTAATTAGCTGTAATTATGTTTATAAGGTAAACAGCTGGAGGACACAACAGTAACAGACACTCATTCAGTTACAATATGTGAATATCTTGTGGTTCATTCTCAGGGCTGGTGACCAAAGCGCTGCTGGTTTCTGACCAGTTAGCTAATATGCAGGAAGCCATTTTGTTTGTCACGTAACAAGAAAGCCATAAAACAGGAAGTGTAATGACGACCCCTGATGACCCTCATAAGTGTGTGTCAGGGTTTGTAAGTCTAAATTTGACCTTTAAATGACCTTGTAAGGTTAGTCCAGGTTGTCAAAGGGCAAGAAAATGTGATTATATATACAGTATATCATTCAAATATTGATGATATTTGGTTAAATAAAACATTTTAAGAAATATGTTTAGTGTTAGTTGATCGTTTAAATTAATTCAATGAAAACTAGCAGACAAGTTGTTCTTTGCTGTGGTGGTTGTTTTAAGCATCATTCACGCTGCACGTCCAGGACTAGAAGCAAATGGATGTTTGTTCATGGCTCTCTTGTTTCAGATGGTAATGCAGTGTGGCGTCCCAACCAGGTCATTCTCATCACATCCTCTCTCTCTTTCTCTCCCTCTCTCCCTCCATCACTGTTCCCTCCCTTGACTCATCAGTCTGTCCCCAAATTTCCACTTCAGTCAGTGGGTCATTTAGATCCACCTACTCCCTTTTGCTTCTGCTCTCTGACTCCCGCCCGCAACCGTCTCTCTCTCTCCAGAGCAAATATTGCTCGATCTCTCTCTCATTCCTTCAATAGCACTCATTCATCCCCTCTCTCCTCCTGCAAAGACCCCCCCCAACCTTTTCATTCCAGTGATGTTAAGATTTCTGTGATGACTTCTGTACTTCATTACCTGTTCTCTCTGTTCACATCATCATTTCATCATTTTGAGTCATTTCTCAAGTCTTTCTCCTCCGTCTCTCTCATCACCCTGTGGTATTTGTAACACAGCATGTCTTAAATAAACTCTGGGGACATCAGTCATAAACAACCTTAATGTAAACATGAGTTCATAAACGTTACTTACAGCTGTGCTGATACATTCGTAAAAGCTCTTTTTACAACTATAATTTATATTTTTCCCTCCCGCTGTATTCAATCAAACCACCTTTGTGACTTTACTCAAATAAATAATTTATGGTCAAAAGTTGATCTTAATAGCTCAAGAGACGAGATCAATTGTTGGCATACAGTGCGAGTGAGATATAGCGTAAATATTAAAAATGAATGTGGACAGTATCTTGGTAAATCTGAGTCCAGCTGTTGAGATGGTGTTGAGATATCTTCTAAACCTTCAGAGAAGACACAGGTATCATCTCAAACAGTTGTTGTAACTTCATAACTCTGTCGTTTTGTTCAGATCTATCATGTTATTGCCCCTCTGTGATTTATCGCTTCATTGTTTTCCTCATCTTAGGATAAACGCATCTGTTAAATGACCAAATGTAAATGTGACACGTGGAGTTTTTGTCTCGGGAGAAAGATCTGAGAAGCAGGAATCGTTGAGAGAGTTTTGCTTTTTCACTTCATTTAATTTCATTGCTGTCTTACAATTACAAAAGATTTTCTGTGTTTTTTCTTTTGGAAACAAATGGCCTCTATAAGTAGCCGTTTAACATTGTTTCGGGGTCAGCATTACAGAGTCGACTGAAGTACTTCAAGAAACATTTGCGTAATGATGCGTAATTGTGCTAAATGATCTGCGGAAATTTCAGCAGCTACATTTAGAATGCTAATAAAACTCTTAATAAAATATATCACACACACACTGTGTACGCATTCTTGCAAAAATCTGTTAAACAAACATTTATTTGTTGATGTTTTAACTCTTATACTAGCATAACTGACAGTTTGATATTGCCACACGCAAAACTCTCATATACAAGTAAGCCCAGTATTCATTTTGCTTACAGTCAAAACTTCTAACTGGCCTTCAGTGTGACCCTCCCTCACCCTTCTTTTTTCATAGTATAATCTGAGCGTGCATGAGGCCCAAATCCAAAATCACTGACCCATTCTGTAGCTCTTTTATTCTGTGTAAAATGTGCTTACGGGCAACACTGTGAGGTATGTAACAAAGACACATATCATTTTCCTTCTGCTGTAACCTTGTACCAACCCAGTCCATTACCTTGCAAACACACACACACAAACACACACATACCAATTTATTTCCCCATTCCCTGTATCTATTTCTGTGTGTTGTAGTGGGCTAGGGTGTGTGTACGTGGTTTGCAGCCCTGCCCAGTAAAATACAGACTTTTTAAGGAAGTCTGCAATATAATCTGGTCGCTTTATTGTAATTACAAGGTCCCCATTTTGGAAACAACCAGCCGGTCCACAAGCACTCGCCGTGACTGTCTTCAAAAAAAATCTGGCTTTCATGCT
Source organism: Botia almorhae (assembly GCA_036877575.1). Taxonomy (NCBI): domain Eukaryota; kingdom Metazoa; phylum Chordata; class Actinopteri; order Cypriniformes; family Botiidae; genus Botia; species Botia almorhae. Next base: position 10,169 of record JAZGTJ010011142.1, read on the forward strand.
CCCCCCCACCGGACTTGGTCATGCCCAGCACGTAGCCTGAAAACCAGTGGCGTATCGGCAGATAACTCGATTTCTCACACGCGGCGGGTTTCATTCGCTTACTGGTGAGATGGTGAGTCAGTAAATCTGTTTGTATGGGTGGTCAAACATAAACACAGAACCACACAGCTAGTGGTCCAACATCAAAGCCTTCAATTAATCGACTGTATTAATCCAACAGCTGTTCTCACACAAGGTGGAAAACATCTGTGAGGATTTTTTCAGTTGGATGTACATTCTACTTTTTTACTTTCTCCTCTTATAATATCGCGACAGCTTGTTTCTTGTAGCTTAACTGGCTGAGCAACACGTTAGCAACATCAAGATGATGGGCTTGAATCCCAATTAAACCATAAATAAAAAGGCTTTTTTTAATTCTGCCCTCTACGGGGTTTATACGCAGGCCGAGACACTGTCAGTCATTTTCTGTCTCTTTCATTCCTTTAGCTCAACTGGCAGAGCATTGCCAGCTGTCTGTCAAATGCATAAAACTAAAATAAAATGCAATTTATTTAGGTGAGTGTTTTACTTTCCTGTTCTTTTCGATGTTTGAGTTGAAGTTATATTTCTGTGCCTTGTAAACTGTTCCCAGGCCAGCTGTAAAATTAGCCCTCTGGAGATTTTTATATATTCCTAAGGTCTGTGTTCTCAGGCTTACTCATGGGTTCATAGCTGTGGCTCAGTCGCCATGGAAATGCTTTAATGCATGCGTCCCTTTTTAATGCGGTTTATGATAAGACTGTAATTATGAACATGATAAAGTCACTCCCATACCACTCGTGGTTTTATCCTACACAGCACGTTAGCGTAGCACTTAGCTTTAGCATCAGAGCTATTTGTTAAACTCAGATTTTACCATCAGTGATAATTGTGCTCCTGCAAATTTTCGTTATGCTGGTTGAAAGTCTCTTTACATACTGATAGCAATCACTAAGAGAAGTGGTCTAAATATATTTATGTAAAAACAGATCTTCTGTGGAAACATAAAATGTTTATCCAATCATTGCATTCGTTCCATATGTAACGAGGGTTCTAGGTTCTACTTGCCTGTCAGACTATGTCTGTGCTCATGTGTTTTGGAGGGGGCGTGGCTTTGGAAACATTCTGAGGGGGGGCGGGATCTTATGCTTTCAAAGCTACCTTGCTATTGCTAACCTCTTTGAAATTGTTTACCCTACCTTTAACGTTCAACAACTGATGTATATACCATTAATTGAACTATGAATGCTCGGTTTATTAGCTTTTTTGTTTTTTTACCTTCAGTTGACCAAACACATACGGTGTGTTCTGTTTTTAGCATCAGTATAAGAGAGTACACCTGTAGATCTGACGTTTTTCTCGTTACCCATAATTCTCACTCGTCATAATATTTTCTCACATATCTAAGAATATTTTTATTCTTTCTCACATTTTTCTTCCACCTCCGTGTGTTTGTGTGCGCTGCGGATTTAAAGGGTGTAATTATACTGTTTTATTATGAAAAGCAACGAGAGTACGCTAGCCAGAAGCAAAACACATGCCATGGCTGTTTAAGAATTGTCTCCCTCGCACCATAACGGGCCACAGGCTGTAACAAGCTGTGATTTGAGTCACGCTCTTGCTGCAAATCGGGAAACTTCAGTTTGGCTTCATTTTAATTCAACACGAATAATAGGAAGTTCGTAACGTAACCTGTTTTGTTTTTCGTCTTGTGTTTCAAACAGAGATGGCGATAGAGAGACAGCTTTAATGAAGACGCAAGAACTAGTTTCCTCAAAAGCACGAACGCTTTTAAAAAACGGATCCTTAGACAGCACAAAGGCGCAATGTAAATAAGCCACTGGGGTTTTATCCTTATAATGAAGCGCTGTGGTTTGCTGCGTCTATGTCGGATTCTGAGAGAAACGATAAAATTAACTCGTTTCTTTGATGCGTCGTAGATCAAATATACTACGACCACTATAATTATGATTATAATGATTACCTTCTGCTGCTTGCCACTGAAGCAAAACCTTGAACGTAAAACCTGTAGCGTTTATGATTTAAAAAGCACAAATGCGTTTGATATATATGCTTATCAGATGTATTAACACTTTAAGGCAAAACAAAACGATGTTACAATAGTTCAAGTGTAAGCTAGAACAAATGTCTACAGTATTAATACTGTATGTGTCTCCATTCTGTACCCGCTGACAGAAAAAAGCGGACTGTGTGTGACGTCATACGCGCATAAAGCTCTCATTGGCTGCCGACACTGTCCATGCCTGCGGAGCCATCGGTCCTTCAGCTTCAGCTGTAGAAATAAACAGAAATAAATTCGTAGAACTAAACCGCCTGATCTACATATCTGTCGCTGGCACCGCAAACCATAACGCGTATTTTCACTACAGATATTTTGAGCTATTGGTCGTTTTATGGTTTATTAATGTGCACGTATTTCGACGCGTGAGGAGTCCGTGCGCAGGAGTTCCCTCCCTCTCCTTTGCGCTCCACTTTCTTGTTTCTCTCTCTCTCTTGCTCTCTCTGTCTCTCTCTCTCTCTCTCTCTCTCTCTCTCTGTCCACGCACACACACGCGCGCTCCCTTGCTTTTCGTGGGAGAAAGAACGAAGAGGGAGAGAGAAAGCGACATTGAGAGAGATTGACTTGGAGTCTCTCTCCGCTCTCTCGGCTTTCCAGTTCCCTCAGACTCAATGGGGCTCTAGCATTAGTGATTTCAAGCCGTGCACCTGTGTATTTATTACCCGTCCCCCTGTTTTCTATTTAAATTGTGTACATAAGATAGCTATCCTAAATTATTGCGGAACAAGGTGGGTGTCCGTTTCAAAACGTCTCTCAGGTGCCCTTTTGGGTTGGAATTTATAACTGTAATTTGAAATTGTCCTGCCTTATAGTTAAACCAAAGCGAGTTGGAACGAGCACTTAGGAACTATGGATATTCGAAAGAAGAGGAGGCCGTGGTGCGTGGAGATCTCGCTTCTGCTTCTCCTGTGCGCCGCTCTGACACAAGCTGGTGAGGATTTTGTTTTTTTCCCGTTGGATATTCCTGGATGTTTGTGCTTTGTTTTTTAACGGAAGACAGGGTAACATTATACACGTGAAAGTTGTTTGACCTCCAGCCTGTCTGTAGTTTATACTGAGGTGTTGCTGCGCTTTTACGCACTTCAGGTAAATTACGCAGGTGACGCTGCTCTGCTGGTTGTTTCATGCACCTTTTTAACCAACTTATCTATCTCCGTTTATTATTTTTATAGCCTATTTATATATTTATTTTGGCGTATCCTCTTGTCACCGTTACATTTGGTGATTATTTTACTCTAAATTGTAATATTTTGATGTGTTTAATCCAATCTAGTCCCGGTCAGGACAGGATCATGTGTTTACCTTAATAAGGCGTGTCAAAGGCAGAAATGTAGGTTACACAAAAGCAAACACAGGCCCTGAGCTTCAGGCCGCGTTGGCATGTGCGACGGGGCATCGCCGGCGGGGGCAGAGGACAAGACGGTGCGTTTCACTGTCAAGCGTTCACGTGCCACTTCGACTCAGTGTGTTACCCAGCCAACAATTGTAGCTTTTAAGAACTTTCTCTCACTAAGTAACAAACGTTAAGAACCTTACTTTGAATGTTCTAAAAAACGTTCACAACGCAACGTTTTTAGACGTTGTATTAGCGTTATCGTTTGGTTATTCAAACATTGTAGTTTTGAAACGTTCCACTAACACCTTGGGTTTTTTGATATGTGTGATTTATAACGTTAAAAAACGTTCTGCTAACGTCACCGCAGGAACGTTTTTGATAACTTTGAGAGAACTTTTAACGAACGTTTTGAGAACGTTCCCTGTTGACTGGGACTAAACTTCATTTCAACGACTATTCTTAGATGTTGATTTATTTAAGCGAGCTTATTTGATGGCTGTTTTTAAAGAAGTCTGTCAGAATGTTTCATGTGCTTTTAGGCGATATTTTAAAGGGTCCTAATGTTACTTTTAAAGGGTCCTAATGTAACGTTATGTAATAATGTTACTGTGCTGTTCACGCTTGGTTCGTTTTTTAAAATCGAATTCATTTTTTTCTGGAAACGACTTTCTAACTAAATATAACATAAATATAACGTTGCCAGAACCCATCGGGGACCAAAAACGGTCGCTGGGAACAATTAGCGGCTGTGCTTCTTGTGTTTACCGCTAGTCGGTGAGAGTCGGTCGGTCACCATTCCCGTTTTTCCAAGACGTTTCCTTTTACACTAGCCAGAATACACAGTCGTATTTAAGCCCCTTTCACGTCAAACTCAAGACATGTTTAATCTTATTTAATCTTTAATGCTCGTGATTAAAAACAGAAGCGAGGACTGCAACTTGGTGGAGGGACGTACATCCCCCTCGAGCAGGGCTGTAATTACAGGTCGCTGATTTGATCGCCCATTTTCTCTCCGTGCATTTGGAGGAAGTCTGAATATCTCGTGAGTGAGTGATTATTCGGAACTGTAGTGTGTGGTTCAGTGAACGCGGTCCAGTGAATGAGTTAGTGTGTCTGTGTGTGAGTGTCTGTGTGTTTCACCTGAAGAACATTTTCCACACAGTCTGTGGAATGTGTCATTGTGACTTTTACACAGCCTGATGTTACTGGTTCAAGCCCAGCTAACGATTTTAGGTTGTAGGAACGTTTCCGTAATGTTTGCGAATGTAATTTTGAAAGTTCTGGGAGCGTTCGAAACATCAGTTTTTTAGATGTTGTATTCATGTTTTTTGCTTGGTTATAAAAACATTATTAAACGTTTTTAAAATACTGTAACGTTTTTAAAACATTCCCATAATAACTTAAGACGAACATTTTGATATACATGACATATAATGTTAAAAAACATTCTACTAATGTTACTGCAAGAATGATAACTTGAGAAATACTAGAGAACTTTAAAGACACTTTTAGGGAACATTAGCCAACATTTTGAGAATATCAAAACATCATCATAAGAATATCATCTTAATATCAAGAAGGTTGTTTTGTGCAAAGAGCGGAAAGCCTAATATGAAGTTACACGTCAATTTCAGGTCGTTTTCTTCTGTTGTTGAAGCGTACGAGTGAGTTTCAGAGACAGCACTGCTTTTCAGAGCCCAATGAGTGTTTATTTTACACGGATGTTTCTTCAACTTCATTTCAAAGGCAGAAACGGTCAAAGAACAGCCTGTCTCATTTCTGTTAACCAAAACATACTCACCCTAAGCAGGGCACAGGGCTGAATGGAGCCACTGTGCGTGAAGGAAATGCCTGGAATATTCCAGTGTGTGTATTCAAAGCACGTGAGAAAAGTACGTCTGTCCCCACAGGTGTGTCTGTCAGCCCTGGCAGTTTCATGACATGTCGCTTAAAACCTTCCCCTCCCAGCAGTTGTAAAACATTTGCGGGGACACAATCAGATCAGATCCCTAATAGATTGTTAAATGTCATATAGATGCTTGCTTGAAACCATCAACCAACCAGAACAGCCCATCGACCCCATAGCAACACGCTACAAACATTTAAAACATCTCAGCAACTGCATAGCAACACCCTGACAACCACCCCGACTTGTGTGTGCCGATATCACTCATGTTTTCTAGAGACAATATATAAAAATGTATAGGAGAAATATTTATACAACAGTAGCATCACTGTCGACATCCAGTTTCAGAGTTTCCAGCAGTAGAAACCTTTCCAGACTAAAACCACAGTACAGCTCATGTAAGATGCTTCACACGTCCACAGATGACTCGACTGACAACAAAACTGTTCCTGTGGTTGAGGAAGCACAGTTTTGTGGTTTGGGACAGATTTTCAGTGATTTTGATTGAAGGTTCGGTTGTTTTTGGAACGAGTTCTTGCTCTCTAGCATCAGTTTTATCTTCAGATCCACAGATTCATCTGCGTTGACATGAATTCTTATAGATGGATCGACTAGATGAGGTTCACGGTTGTTTCTTTTTGTGACTCTATGGTTATACTGGAAACATTCTTAAAAACAGTAACGTGCAATGAAAATGTCTCGTTACAGCAGGTTTTGTATTGCATAGTAATTTCTGTATTTTTAAGTTTTTGTGGAATGCAGGATGACACCACATGAGGGCCCAACATATGCTAAAGTTCTTTAGCTCAATACCGCCACATCTAAGCACATAATAAGCACTCATCGTTTTAGTCTAGCTTATTTGTTTCTCAGGAAATGTTCACTTTTGAGCTCGTCTTATGACTGCAGCTGTTTGACTTCTGGAATGGACTGTGGCATCTTGCCAGCCTTAAGTACTCTATACTAGTCTCCTTTCAAACGTTACATTTAAGCATTTGACAGACGCTTTTATCCAGAGCGACTTACAAGGTGAGGAAAACAATGAAAAACAGTGAAAAATCATAAGGAGTCGATAGGATCAGCCGTACACACTTACAATTAAACTCAAAGCTAAAGATCACAGACAGATTAGCAACTTTACTATAATAAGTTTCTTTCTGTAAATGTTGGGCTAGTTTTCTCTGAATGAACTACTGTGTATTTAGCTGTTAGCTGTTGCTAACGCATGACCATCAAGTTTTCCAGTCTTTCACCTTTTGCTGGTCCAGAAATAGCAACGAGTTAAACTCAGAATCAAGTTTAGGGTGTTCACCCGTTTAAACATTCCTGCAGTCTGTGGTATTAACAGCTGCTTTGTTTCATTCATGGGGTATTTCACAGTTGAGTATATATGGTTTCTCTCTGAATAGTGTATAATATGGTTTACAGTGAAGGGTGTATTCAGTAGCTGTGGGGAGTCTGTATAAACGCTTAATCTTTTTTAGCTCATGTGATGTTTAATACAGTGGCTCTGTGGTCAGTTTATCCATTTTGGCAGTGCTCTGTGTGCCCACATTTACACTGTACTGAACCACACACACACACACACACACACACACACACACACATACCAGCACTGGATATCTGTCTGTCTGTCTGTCAGTCAGTCAGTCAGTCAGTCAGTCAGTCAGTCAGTCAATCACTCTGTGTCTGTCTGTCTGCCTGTCAGTCACTCTGTCTTTGCTTGTTTATTTGTCTCTGTCTGTCTG
>JAZGTJ010011143.1:0-13039 GCA_036877575.1 Botia almorhae
TTTGGAACAAACTGGGCAGTTGTGTTTGTTTGGAACAAACTGGGCAGTTGTGTTTGTTTGGAACAAACTGGGCAGTTGTGTTTGTTTGGAACAAACTGGGCAGGACTGTGTGTAATAGGCAGCATCCTCCAGATGCAGTCTGCAGACATGATGTTGTTTTGAAAGGAGACATGCTGCGTCTCTTTGCACTTTGAGGACATTATTCAGGTTTCTGTCAAGACTTTTCTGCCTCCAACTAACTCAATTACATCTGCATTGGGATGCAGATGCGCTCTTGGAGATATAATGAGACGACATGAAAAATTGCTGCTAATTCACTTAAATTGTTTAAAAGCAGTCTGAGGCATCTTTTTATCATAATTCACTTTCATTTTTCATGTTTAACCCCACTGATAAGGGGAGATGGTACCTGAGGGTTGAAAGCGCTTCAGTCAGCATCATGTTAGTGAAACACCCAGCAGGATGTCTTTAAAGTAATAATTCAACACTATCACATTCAATTAAACTTTAAATGCATCCGAGTGTGTTCACGAGAGACGCAGAGAGAGAGAGAGAGAGATGTGTGAATGAGTATCTGCATATATTTAACAGAAGAGACAGTCACAGCTGAGGAGATGCTTGAGTTTCTGGACCATGATCTTAATTTTGATGATTGGGAACGCTGGGGAATTTAGGGCTCTCAAGTACATAATTAGGCCTGTATTAATAAAGCTATTTTCTTACAGTCCCACTTTATATTTACATGTTAAACAGATAATTCAGTGTGTCTGCTGCATGCATGCTGTTACATTGTACTGATGGTCAGGTGTCTCGTTCATTTCTCATCAACAGAGGCCTAAACTGGATTCCACTCTTGTTTCATTTCACCAGTTATGATTCCAGTTCAAAATGACAAACAAAAGAAAAACCTTTTGAAACTATGTGAATGAGTTGTAAATAAAGGCTATGTGTCGTTTTTGACACAGCATTCTTAAATGATATTATTAACAAGATTAATACACTTTGTGAGTTCAGAAAATGAACTGGCACACTCAGAATCATGTGTGTGCATTTGTGCATGTGTATAAATTCAGATTAGTCACGTTATTTTAAGAGTCAACGTAATCATGTGAGCTTCAGAAATCTTGAATGTCTTCAGTGAGAAAATATACATGCAAACAAAGATACACAAGTTAACGCACCAGTAACCCACTAACGTTGATATTTGAAATGCTACTAAATTTAGCTTGAAATAGTTCAACAATGAGCAGTTCAAGAAAAGTAGGTCACAAACAGATTTGCTGCACTACAAACTGATCCTGCATCAGCTGCTCTACAGCGTCATTCTCTTCCATTCACAGAAGTGAATTATTAAAGTTCTCACTGACTGTCACTCTGGCCGTGATGATGTATTTGAGATCTGTGCATTTTTCTTGTCCAGCCCACATGTTTCAGCAGAGCTAATCCCAGTCTCATCTCATCATAGTGTTTTCTTGCTATTTCACTTCCTATTTCCTGCTGCCCCACTCTGATTGGTTGACAGACTATTATAGTTATTTATTTATTCATTTATTATTTATAATTCTTCATCGTATGGACACAAAACCACTGAGACATTTCTCAAAATATATTTTATTTGTGTGTTCCACCAAACAAAAAGTCACAGTTTAAATCACAGCTATTGACCAATCAGCATCCAGGATGGGACTATCCATTTTCCACAGCAAAATAATGTGTGTGTGTTTCAGGTCGTGGGTGATCGGAGCCATCGCCCTGCTGTGTCTGTTGGGTCTGACCTGGGCGTTCGGCCTGATGTATGTAAATGAGAGCACAGTGATTATGGCTTATCTCTTCACCATCTTCAACTCCCTGCAGGGCATGTTCATCTTTATATTCCACTGCATCCTGCAGAAGAAGGTTTGAGAAGAACTCACAATACACACCACTAATACATAAACCACAGCGCTCAGAAAGCTTAATGACTACTGTGTGTGTGTTTAGGTACGCAAGGAATATGGGAAGTGTCTCCGGACTCACTGCTATAATGGGAAAAGTATGGATTCATCTATAGGTTCAGGGAAAAGTTCAGCGTCCCGTGCACCAGGACGATACTCCTCAGCTTCACAGGTCTGAGATAAACATACACACAGACACACACACACACACATCTGAGATAAACATACAGGCACACACACACTCATCTGAGATAAACATGCACACACACTCATCTGAGATAAACATACACATTTATCTAAGATAAATACACACACTCATCTGAGATAAATACACACACACCAAAATCCATTCTGTGAGAGTTGTCAAACTGTTGTGGCATTTATTGTAACATTCATTGTGACAGTCCTTGTGTGTGTTTCTCTCTCTTTTTCTTTTCTCTCTTCTGTCTTTCATCACAAGGTTCACCAGCTGCCTTGTATGACAAACTCTTCACAGTTACAGTATGAACAAGTAACTATCTGTACTATTATTATATCTTCAGTTCTACTGTTCTGTAGCTTGTGATCTTTGTCGTATCAGTTGAAGGAATTGTTTTCTTTCTGTTGATCTTCATTTGCATGCATGCCCCATTCAGAGAGTTACAGACGTAATTCATAATTGTTTGTTTCCTGTATGAAACACAAAGGAGAGTTGAAACTGCTCCATAGAACACAAGAATGAGAGACAATTATGGTCAAAAATAACAACAGCCATCCAAGTATCAGGATGTTATATTTTGTGTCTTCTAAAGTCATACAATGGTTTTGGATGAGAAACAGATTGAAATTCAAGTTTTATCAAATTAACTTTTATCTTTTATAATGTTTTTTGGGGACCATTTTCAGTCCACATTCACTTCTATTGTATTGAAAAGCAAAAATGTTTTCCACAGTAAGTTCTGTGTTTGTGCTGCACAGAAGACAACTCATACGACATAAGGAGTAAAAAAGTGAATTTTCACTTTCTGATGAGCAGTTTGTTTCATTTTTGCAGATCTTCTCTAAACGTCATTGTAATAAAGCCTCAGTTTATTCTGTATTAAAACAGTCCTTCAGTCAGAGCTGTTAAATACATTTTTATTTTGTTTGCAGCTTCTAAGCAAGGAGGGATTTCATTGTGTGTTGTCTTAGTCTCTTTTATATCTTTGGCTTTGCATATCTGGGCTTTAATATCACATTTCCATGGAAAGAGTATGTCTGGATACATTATCTCCATGGAGACATTATCTCCATGGAGACATTATCTCCAGGTTCACAAGTGTTGTATTATTAAACAGAAAAATGAAAGTGTTGTCATCATTCACTCACTGGCACACCAGAGGAGATGTTTAGAGGAAAGTGTTTACTGCTGTTGGCATGAGATGAATATGGTGACTGTATCATTAATGGCAGGATTTGCACTTTCCTGTGAAGCTTCAGTTCTGAGTAAACACCGCACTGGTTCAGATGGAGTGTGTAGACTTTAGAAACTAATCTTCATGGGTTAAGATTTTCTGTGTGAACTTCTGATGTCTTTACAGAGTCGAATCCGTCGCATGTGGAATGACACGGTGAGGAAGCAGTCAGAGTCATCTTTCATGACCGGAGACATCAACTCAACTACACTCAGCAGAGGTACACACACACACACACACACACACTCAATCACTATAACACACACTCTCATGCCCCAATGAAATTTACATGTTCATTATGTTCATTGAATCAATAAAAATTCATGAATTCAGTTTTAAATGCCATCGCAAAATTCTTTACAATCCCCAGCATGTTTAATTATTAATTGTGTAATTTGATTATGTAGCGCTCTCAGCTAAGTTTAACATGTTTAACAATATATTAATGTATTCTGCAGAATTTGTAAGAATTTTGAAGAAATTTGAAAACGCCAGTAATCATATTGGTTAGTTTAGACAGTTATATAAATGAAGCTTCTTTAGTGAAAAAACTTCTTGCTAGTAGCTTGTAGTGTAACTACTTGTACAACAGCTGCAGTTAGAGATTAGTTTAATTACTCTATCACTCTCCAGTCAGTCTCTACACAAACTGATGTTTAGACATGTAACTGCCCTTAGACATGAGCTTTATAACAGGTATTTGAACCAATGACAGCCCTACAATTCACTCTTTTCTGTTTTCAGTACAAAATTAAAATCACCCCACATAAACCTGAAGGTGCTGACAGACCCGTTCATGAGAATCACAGAAAAGAACAGAACAATTGCTTCCCACAAGCCCTACATAAAGCTTAGTTATACTGCCCCCCTCTCTCTCTCAAAGTGAGACAGACAAAACAATACAGAGAAATCCTCAAGCTATTGTACTGCCAACACACACACACAAATCATACACCACTATTGCTTTTATAAAATATACAAAATGTACATTGTAAGTGATCATTAGAACAGAGGTCTTGTCAGATTGAGGTCACTTTTTAAACATACACAAACACTGAAGTCTCACGCACACAGTACCAGACCCAAACGCATTGGGGTGATACTCGTTAAGGTATAGATAAACGTGTAGATCAACGTTTTGTATCTACCCTCTCTGCAGATACAGAGATTAATTTGGACTTTAACATCAGTGAACCTTTCTGAGGTCTCTCTCTCTCTCTCTCTCTCAGGGTATGTTTCCCACAGGTGTGTAATTAGTCACAGCAGCACCACCAATGTGCCTGTGATAATAACTATTAGTTCTCTGTACGTGTAGGGATGTGGGAAACTACATTTTAGGATGTCCTGTCAGAGATTCTTAACTTTCTGTTAACATGGCTGGAATGTTCTGGCTCTCTCTGTGGCTGCCGCTGAGATTGTTTATATGATGAGGATGCTGACACTGTTGCTGCATTAGTTTGATCTTCTCTGTGTGTTTTTCTCTCCATCTGTGTGGCTGCATCAGGTGCCATGGCCAATCATCTCATCCCAAACTCTCTGCTGTGCACACATGCCTCTAACAATCCCTATAACAGCCTGCTGGGCGAATCAGCCGTCTATAACAAGCCCATCCTCAGCATGTACAACACTCAAGGTGTGCTGCATTTTCTGTTTCTTTAACTTCCTGTGTACTAACCTTATATGTGTGTGCATGTGTGTGTGTTGAAGGGAGGGTGTCGGCTATGTGGCTTCAGGCTGAACATGTCTACGGTCATCTTTGTCTGTTGTGGGCTGGTTCAAACACGTCGTGTTCCTTCATGGAAATAGAGCTTATGAGTTCACACAGCTGAAATAATCAAAATATTATTTTGATTATTTTGAAATAAGTGATTGATAGCAATGTGATAGAAATGCGACCGCATGAATTAGGGCTGAAGCTTCTGTGAAGACAGAAGGCTGTAATGAGTGTCATGCAGATGGTGTGGAGAGTGATGCAGGGCTGCATGATTTGCAGAGTAAGACTTCAAACAGCTCAAGTGTTCTGTTTGAGCAGGAGTGTAGCGTGCAGTCATGCTGAGATTCACGCAGAAGGTCTGACTTCTACTGTCACAGCATGCCACCATCTCGTCCAGTCTACCTGCTGCACTGATTTACTGTCATCTACTTCAGTTACCGCCCCCTTCACTGCGGCATACAGATGTCTTTTAGACAATTTAAAACGCTTTACAGGCAGAGACACAGATGCAGTTCTGTATAACATCAGCAGGGAGATGCAGGCGCACTATAACAACATTATATGTTTTGGCAACATTGTGGCGACCTTGAAATCTAATATCAATAAAAGCCCCCAACTTACAAATAGATCCCAAAGCCACTTTAATGTTCCCTTTCAGCACAATCAATATCTCTCTAACTGGAGGTACAATTCTGTCTGTGGAACCGTGTGACGCTAATTGAGACCGGAGAAATCCTGACATTCAGAGCTGCCATGAACTACTTCCTGCCATTCATGTGTGTGCTGGGATTGCGAGAGGGGTGTCTGTATCCCAGAGCTGAAATGAGCGGTCGAGCGCAACCTGTGTTTCATTAGACTTTGTGCATGTTCTCCTCAAGTGGTCACTGAATGCTCACATTTTCTCTCTTTCTTTTTCCTTTTTCCATGCTGTCCTTTAGAGTCCTAGAGAGAGACAAGTATGGGTCTCAAACTCAACATTGCTTATCAAATGTATATTCTCTTGAAGTCACCAAAGGCTGTTCTTCTCACAGATGTTGAAATCAGTAGTTTTATTAGAGAGCACTCTTTCAAAAAACTAATTTGACTAAAATTACTATGAAAAGCTGATGTTCTCTTCATCAAGGCAAAGTAGCAGTTTTTGTGAAATAAGCTAATTGGACAATTTGGTGTTTTGCAACTCTAATCTTTTCTCTGAAGTGCAATTAGAATAAAAAATGCATATTTTTCCTATGCCACTGTAGACAAACATTATTTATTTGTGTAATGTTGTTCTAATGTTTGTTGCGGTTATTAGTCAACAGGAATTCCCTCCTGCATGTCAAGTGTGGGAAGGTGTTAATAAACCTCAACACTTTACAGAATCTAGAAATGTAAAAGTGTTCATTCAGATAATAATGATGTTGGCATCAGTAATTGTATCATTTTAAAATCTAGAGATGAAGAAGCTGCTCTCTCTGTTCATGATGATATATTAAAGTTATGTAAAGGCCAGCATGACTGTTGTTTATTGAATGTTTTACACTCTGAGCGTCTGCATGGCTGTTGTGTACTGTTGCATGCTTGTGTTGTGTTTCTGTTGTGCTGTGCTGGCCTGCTAAGCGTTGTGAGTCTGCGATATGATTTAAGTGCTGTTGTAAGAGGTTTTGAGTTGAGGTTGATCAATGCTAATGTATAGCAAACGTGTTTGTGAAAGGTAAGTCCACCATGAGCAGCTGCACTAGAATGTTCCAGCAAATTTGAGAATGAGTTTTAAACCTCACAGCAGCCTGGAACCCAATACAGCCTACCCCCAAATAATGCTGAAGCTGAATAAATGTCCGCCTCAGGGATGACCAGTCTCAGAGTTTTCTTTCTGCAAGCGTGTGCATGTGGCTCTAATAGATGTGCCATCGCATGTGGGTTTTAATTGTCTCTGATTTTCCCTCTTGCAGAGGGAATTCTGAACAATGCTCGGGATACAAGTGCCATGGATACTCTACCACTGAATGGTAACCATGGTAACAGCTACAGCTTGGCCAGCACTGACTACTTGAGTGACTGCGTGCAAATTATCGACCGCACGTACAACGCACACAAAGAGACCACACTGGAGAAACGCATCCTGAAAGAGCTCACCTCCAACTACCTGCCCACTTACCTGAACAATCCTGAGCGCACTGCTGAGCACGGACGCAACCTCATGAACAAGCTGGTTAATGAAGTAGGCAATGGCGGCGGGGTTAAGAACTCACCCATGCTGCCGGTTAATCTGGCGTTGTGTCTGGTCGATTCTGCCTCCTTCCCGCCCGGGGACGGTCTGGGGCTCGAGCTAATCAGGGAGGAGTCCAACGCGCCTTTGTTTCCGCCACCACGCCCCGCCAGTCACACCCAGCCCCTCCCCTCTTCCTTTAGTTCTGCCTCTTCGTCTCTATGGCGCCTTCCACAAGAAAACAGCGAGAGTTTCTTCCCTTTGCTGACAGAGGAGCAAACGGATGAAACTCCTTTGCCCCAGAGAGACTCTGTCTACACCAGCATGCCCACGCTGCCTGAACGCAACAACTCACAAATGCTGCCCAACAGTGGAGACGCGCACACTCTCCCCCGGGACAGTGAGCCAGATGATGTCTACTATAAGAGCATGCCCAACCTGGGCTCACACAAGCACCTGCACCAATTGCACTCCTACTACCAGCTGGGCCGCGGCAGCAGTGACGGCTTTATCGTCCCTTCCAAAGACGAGCTTTCACCCGAAGAGACGCTGCAGGAACCTTTACATCTGGTCACCAGCCTATAGAGGGCACTGTCATGCTGCAAAACATACACCAGCCCTTGTCCTGTTTTTGCCCAGCTCTGTTCATCCTCCTGGCCATGCTCACAGCTCCGCCCCCATTAACAACCTCCATGCAATTTTGTACTTTTCTGTACCATTGAGTCCTCCACAGTCAACATTTGATTTTACATGTCTGCAGACATTGTATTGTGTTCGGCAGAGGATCATGGGTACTCATATTTGTCGAGGACCAAGAGCTGACTTTCTCCATCTTATTGGTTGTGCACTTAACAGGGAAAATGGACCCAAAAAGATTTGCCGTATAACCTTGAGAAACTGCAAGATTATGAGATTGTATTATTATGGCAGTCACTCGAAAGGAATTCAAATTACTGCGTGAAACACCGTCAGTAACTCGTTGTGTTTAGTCAAATCCAATCATTTTCAAAACAATGTGACTTGAAAACTATTTTAATACCTTCTGTATCCATATTTGCTTTCTAAATATTTTCTTCTTTTGTGGTGAGAAGTGGCACATTTTGCTACGATAGATCTGCAGGTGTTGCAGATGATATAAAAAGGATGGCATTCTTTTTCCTGTATTAATAACAAATATTGAAAAGGGGGGTGGGGACTAATAACAGAGAGTTCTACAGTATTTCTATGTAAATGTACAATCGTCACACAGAAAAATGCTCATTCTGTTCCTACGCCTTCTGCTTCTGTAACCATGGTGATCTCACAACCTTTCCTTTTTCTCCTGGTGGTCTCATGGTAAAGAGCAGCTTTCATCAGGTTGTTTTATTTATGTTATTTCGTGATATCTCATGTCTACATTTCAGTCTAAACACTGGCAAACAAAAACAATGAACAAATACTTGGTGGTCAGTTTTAGTGGTTATTTTTAACTTTACCTTTTCTGTTTGACTCAAGTTTGTAGGTGAATGAGTAAAGGAAGCCCAATATTAATGTTTAATATGAAAAGTATATAAAATTATTATTAAATTATGTAGAAATTTAATTTAAAAAATTGTATGTTGATATTTCAGCATAGAGGTATATGAATCAAATATGAGCTCTTTAAAACAGATAACAGAGATGGTTGATGAAGGTGAGGAGACTCTTCATCACTGGTGTAATTGGACTGCAGCATTTGAAATGAGAAGCTGAGAATCTACATCAGAACACCTTGATTTTGCATTTTCTGAAGATGAATAAATTATTTATTAACTGAAGACACAAAAATTAAGTACAATCTGTTGAGCAAAATATCTGGAGGTAAAATTTTAATATAGTTCATATAGTATCATTTTATGGTTTCTGTGCTTCAGTGACCTCTCACTAATATTTGTTGTACCAGTGAGACTTTGTTTGTCAACAAATAAATAACTGAAAGAGTGACACTGTGAGTGTCCTGTGTGTGTGCGTGCGTGTGTGTGTGTGTGTGTGTGTGCGTGTGTGTGTGCGTGCGTGTGCGTGCGCGTGCGTGTGCGTGCGTGCGTGCGTGCGTGTGCGTGCGTGTGAGTGAGTGTGTGTGCGTGTGAGTGAGTGAGTGAGTGTGTGTGTGTGTGTGCGTGTGCGTGCGTGTGTGTGAGTGAGTGTGTGTGTGCATGTTTTCTTCAACATAATTTCTCATGTAATATTATACTTCAAATAACCAGCATATAAACAGTGTGCAAGAGGGTGTGAAATTTAAAAATGAGTTAAGTTTCTTTTCTAAATGAGAACAGTGCAGGGTGAAGAAATTAAATTTGAATTGATGGAAGTACAAATAAAGAGAAATGAAGTTAAATTCATTATGCATGAGTCTTTTCTCCTAACCCACGTATCCTCTGCAGTCACCAGGGGCCAGAGCCTCAGAACAATGTTATTTTGCTGATACCTCATTGTGTGCTATATGGAACAAAAAATTTCATCTGTTTTAGTGGCATTTTAATGTTTTTTTTTATATATTTTTTGTCATGTAAATTTGAAATTTGAACTCAACATGCTGTCAATTGTTCAAACTCCAGCTCAATTCTCAAAAACTACAGCTTATAAACTCAAGCAGTTAGTAATGCAATTGTGCCAGTTCTGCAGAGAAGAAGCGATAATTAGCTCATTTTATAATGTCACAACAAAAGACAACGTTCTGACGTTAAAGAGTGTATATATTTGTACAGTGTTGTATGCTAGTAACTTTCTAACATATGTCATTCTCTCAGGCTCTAAATAAGAGTATCTGAATTTAAAGCCATTCTGTTGGATTCTGTTGGTTTGTACATTTTTAAAGAAAATTAAAAGATGCTGCATGGAGACCAGGCTGAGAAGTTGCCATGGATACAGAATTCCTTCTCAGATGTACGTAATGATAAGGAAGGTCTTCTGAAAGTGTTTTTATTGAGCTACTCTGCTTAATTTGATCTGAAAAAACCATCAATGAAGGATCCTTGAAGTACAGGAGTTACAATGGATACTTGAGGGGAAATAAAGCAGTTTTCCAGAGCGTTAGAGGCATTATTTATACATACAGACAAGTGTGTTCAACTGACTTCTTCTGTGGGTCTTTACCCGTATGAAAAAAGAACAGAATACACGCATGTATGTGTTCATAAATTCAGTCATCTCTCAGATAACACACACATTTGTTAATGTTAGTTAATTCTTTAACATCAATCAACAGTTAGCAATACATACAGTAACTATAGAAACGTATCTTTGTTAATGTTAATGCAAATACAGTCGATCACTGTTAGTTCAGTTTGGATTAACTAGTGTTAACAGATACTTTTGATTTTAAAATATATTAGGACGAGTTGTAATGAACACAATAAAAACAGCGGTGGAAGTTTAGTGCTCGCTCATGTTCTCTAATTTAGTAACTAATGGAACCTTATTGTGAAGTGTTTACCAATATTTCATTTTTTACAACATAATGCTTTTCCATCACATTCTCAACATGTTATTCACATGATTAAATGACAGGATTTCAGTGTAACGTTTTCAACAACCTTTGCTTCATAATTTAAAATAATTTATCACTGACTTATTTGGGGTTTTTAATTTATTTCAGTTTTAATAATGCCTAATGTACAAACAGAAATCATTAAAAATATCATCAAGTGAATCATCATTTGTGAAATTGAAATTAATGTTCAGACTTCGTTGGAATGTTCACAGACTCCTCAATTTGATTGATCACACACTCCATTCCTCCCCCACAACAGTTACACAGCGTCATTACATTAAGTGTTTTATTAGCATTTTTAATCTGATTGTTCGGCTGTATGCAGTAACTAGGAAGGAGAAGAATGGCAATGGTAAAAATGGTGGCTGTAATTATCTGCTTCATTTATCACAGGAAAAGAATCACATGGAGTCTGGTCAGTTCACTGCATGTTCCCTTTCTCCACTCATTCCATATCTACATTCAAATGCCAATCACAGCAGATAATCTTTAAATTAGAGGGCAGAGAGGCTTCTGTGCTAGATAAGTGCCCTTTGTCTGCTGGGTGATGGCATTTTAATTAAATATACGAACATGCCCTGAACTCCAGCTGAAGACCAAACACAGATAACATCATCTAATCATCAGAGAAGCTCCTGAAGGACAGCGCTCCTCACACACACACACACACACACACACACTGTTCTGCTGTCTGCCAGGGAAGTCTAGTTCAGCATGTATTGTACACAAACATACACTGACATTTTTGATAACCTGCATGTTAACCCATTCATGTTAAAATGGTCCCACTAAACCATCTCCAGCAATATATTAACCCAAGAATAAGAAGAAAAAATAAATATTGTATTTATGCTGTATTTCCAGACAGGTGTAAAATTGGACTAAAATGAGCTGGAATGGCATTTTACCAACATTCTTTGAAACAGTTCATCATTGTGTTTTGTGTCTCCTCTGCTGTAATTTGAGTTTAATCCCTTTCATCTGCATTTAGCAGGTGTCTTCCCTCAAAAACTGTTTAATGAGCATCACGTTACCCTTCGCTTAGTAAGGGACTCTCTCCGACCCACACATAGTTCCCCATGGGATCTGTGTGCCTGTAAAATCCACCAGGCCATAGGCTGTCCAGTTTGTTGTTTAAGGCATCAGAAGGGAAACTCAACTTGTTTTTGTAAAATGATTCACTAAAGTGACAAACTCAACAACTCACTTTGTCTAATGTGATACATATTGTGTATGTTGGACATTATGTAAATGTAACAGACATTCACTTTTGATTTAGAACAAGTCTCAGGGTTCTTTAGAGAGTATTGTAATGGTTCTCTTGACAACTGGTATGTGTAATTGAAGCATTGAGGAGTTTTCTGACTGTGTAAGATTTCTCAGGGTTATTTCAGTTGTGCATCTGTTCTAGGTTGTGTGTGTGTTCAGAGGTAATTACTGAACTCTGAAGTGTGTGAGCATTAGAGAAATGAATAGTGCCAGGATCTACAGCTACAGTCCCCTGACCAGCCTGACAGATCTGTCTCTTTCTCTCTCTCACACACACACACACACACACACACTGACTCCAGACTGGAGATTGTATTTGAAACACCATAAATCAAAGGACAGACAGAATCCTGTCCCTCCTGACTTCTCTAGCTCTGTATCCGGTTGTCTGGTATTGTAATATGTATAGACCTCATCAGTGATGACACCCAGTCACACAATACCTTCCCATCAGTCTTCATTAGGCCTGTTGTCATGGTGATGGCATGTGAAGCGCTGCTGTCGAGCACTGTGCTAAACAAAACCCTATTAGTGACACATCTGCGAGAGCATTCAATCAAACTTGTATCTTTTATATTAATAATGGCTGAACTCTCCGTTTCTCTTTCACAGCCCAGTAATGGACTCCTCATGGCTCTCTATTCTGTATGTTAAAGTGGGGTATACGAGGGGAAAATGGTGTTTGAGTGATTTTGCCCATAAAGTTTGGTGTCCAGTTTTTCTTCAGGGTGGGAGTGTCGGGTTATTTTTGTAATGATTCTGTAAGTATAGCTACAGGACCCATCAAAGAAACACTTGACCATACCATCCTCAAAGTTTCCATAACATTTCAACAAAAACATGAAAAAAGATATTTTTAATAGTTTTAGGAACATTGAAAATGTCTTTTTATGTATTACGTTTTTTTTTAGGACGTGACGTGAGGCCAAGTATGGTGACCCATACTCGGAAATTGTGCTCTGCATTTAACCCATCCAAGTGCGCACACACACA